>CM062829.1:22491373-22590965 GCA_031772345.1 Himalopsyche anomala
TGTCGCCAGGGAAGGCTATATCGTTGTCCCATGTCTTTCTGGTTTCGCCCGTTTATAACACTGTTGTCCTAGTGAGTGCTATATAAATATTATTACATCCTATTAGTTTGGTTGGTAGTTGTTTATGTTATATATGTTCTTTTTAGTTTTAAGTTTATGGCAGTACGAGACCGATTTCTGTCGTATTTAGTGTTGCCCACGGTCTGTTTGGCATCAATGTCATGCCATATTCGTGAAGTGTCCAGAATCAAGATCGTTCCTACTAGTTAGAGATTATTCCAGTCTGTTCTTGTCTTTGAGCTTCTCACAGATTTTTTGTGACCAGTGGACACTTAGGTATTGGGCCACAAACCACCTCTACAATTATGTTTTTTTGGTTTGGTGAGTGTTAGGTAATCGGCATTTTTAACGGTACACGTTTAGAGAGCCCGATGTTATGCTTAGGAAACCACTCTCTCTTATCGCGACGATTTGAGACGTCGCTAATTTTGTTATACCGTCGCGAACTTTCATGGTAATCACGTATAGATCGGGAAGTATACATGAAGATGTTGTACCACGAATTAGAAATCTTAGGATAAAAGCGAATAAGACTGGCGCGTCAATTCTGATGTTAATTAATACACCTTGTCTTGTTTCGGAACGCTTATCGTATATCTTGTTCTCCGGAGAATATTCTTATCAAGCACTGTTATCGTAAGTATGTTTGCGTCACTCGTGTGTCTATTCTATCTCCGTTCGAATTGTCTCTAACACCAGTAAAGTCTAGAAAAGTGCAGTGGATGAGAATTGCATGTCATAAGACCACTGAGCTGCACGTGAGTATGTAGTAAATGGCGACTATGCCATCTGGTTGTACAGTGATGATTTGTTTGACTAGATCGATTGCAACTCTACGTTGTTATTGGTGCAATGGTTTATATAAATCTGAACTGATGTATCTTTTTTTAGTGTATTAGAATCCCTCTGCGGATCTGGAGCTTGACATGGGTAGCTATACTTTTTCGAAAACGGACCTAGATCGTGTTTCTTCGTAACCTTGTTACATGTGCGCTAATTCTAGGTGAGAACCATTGCGCTCAGACTCGGTTTATCAACTTTCTGCCAGCAGCACGTCTGGATTCTGCACCATAGTAGAAAAGCTCGGGGGTGGTTCCAGAGCTCAATTCTTACTTATTTGTTGATACATATAAAGCGATGCCTACGATCGAACAGTGCTTTTTTTGATATTACGTAGCATTTTGGCCTTGTCAGGTTGCCAGATCGAGATAGGATGATTTGATTAATTGCACATATGTTCAAGCTGTTGTTTTTTATTATCGCGTGTTATGAATATGTCTCTTGCGTAGAGAAGTGGAAGGACGGTTCAGAATACTTTGTCTTAATTTGTTTTCAAAACTCGGTTTGACCATATGTTTAGCTGGTTGGGATGTGGTGTTCAAGGTTTGTTGGCTGTAGCCGACCGCTCAGTACTCTCAGAATATTTGATTTTTATTTTCGTCTTTGAGGAAAGATTGTCTTGACGGGGGCGGGATTTGTGGCTTTGTGGTGATGTAATTATGGAAGCTTGCTGGTGCGAAGGCACACATCTGGTTTGCGTAGGATAATTGCGGCAGTCTCTCAATGTTACATTTAAAAGTTTATTACAGTGACTTGTATTTGAAACCGGTGTGAGAGATCCGCTGTTAATAGGGCACTTCATTCGTTGTCGGATTAGCCAGTCTCAGTATTTCAAACGTTACCAGACACCGGTGGTGGGCATGTGCATCGGACAGGTCTATGCTAGCCAGAATTCCTGGCTTTGTGAATCTAAGTCGTCGACGTGTATGATGTAATCACGTGACAGTTACGGGTGCAGACGGGTTGTAGGAAAAACTTCCTCAGGTAGGAGTCCCATCCCTCAGCTGATCTAAGGTCATATTCTGGAGTAAGAGTAGGCACTGAGCGTCATGGGTACTTCTGCGGTGGTATTCAGGTTGGCGTATCGGATAGATGGGTAACGGGCATTGATTCTATTTACATCTTAGATGTGTATCTTTGGTATTGGCTGTGCAGTTCTCTTTTATTGGCTATGCTTTAATTTTTCCTTGAAAACCCTTTGAAGGACTTAAAGAGCTCGATAGAGCTTTTCAACCACTTATGTGTGGCTCCCACACGTAGCATTGATCGAGTACGTATATATTTTGGTGTCTTGCCTCTCATTCATCGCACTTCTTTTGCTTCCGGCTAACGCGTGAGTCGATCACACCTTTACCGTGAGTCACTGTTTTTGTCATTGTACAAAAGATTATTTATCTGTTACTAGCTTTTTTTAGTGCGACTTGTTTATTATAAAATTAACTTATGGTCATTGGAGCTAGAGGAGAACTATGAACGCCGTGCGACAAGATAATGTAAGATCAGTTAGATGCATACTGATCACCCGTATCTGAAACCTACGTTGATTTTGCTGGAGGACTCCTGCAGGGAGTAATATATCCCAGAACCGCGCATCAGAATTGTAATTCCTCTTATCCACTTCCACTAAGGTGTTAATTAGGGCTTGTTGCCTCCATGTTTGTCTTTAGCTCAGAGTTGTACAGTTAGTTGATGAGAGGAATCGAATACATTGGCACATTCATTCGCAGATATTTGTTTATGTAGATGATGTGTGAGAAGAGGGTAGAATCACGCAAGCGACAAGTGTGAGCTGTATAGTAATGGATGCAAAGAAAATCGTGAGAGATTTTTTATGTCGTTCTATGACTAGTAGGGGGCGGCTGATACGTAGTGTGGAAATATTCTGCATGTATATTATCTTAGTTAGGAGCACCCGGCTGTTTTTCCTACAGAGAGATTCACACATGGAATTTATGCTTTCGGGAAATCTCTCCAGACTTCTAGTTGTAGAACGTAATTATTTTTGTATTAGTATTTTGTCGATCATCAACAATTTATTAGGTAATGTTGCAAGTTTGACACGGGGGGCGAATAGAGGTCAGAATCTAGGGTTTCGTGTAACCGTGCATAGCAGATTTGTGAAGACCGTATGCATCCTGACCTATGCGGATGAGTATTATTGGACGAGCCTTATATGAATAGATAGTTTTGAGATAGTATTTAGATTGCTTGCTATTGCGTCTCTTGTTTATGTTCGAGAGTAACATTGATCGTAAGATTGTTTCACTTTAAGTGTGTGTCTTTTTCATGGGGGACTGGATAGGATTGAATGTTTGTCGGTCGGTTTTTGCTATGATAGTTTCAAGAAGTTGTGTATTTGCCTTGTCTATTGGGAGCCCAACCTGTAGGTGTAAGCGTGAAGGGCTGATATCTCTGCGCGGTGTTGTCTGTAAATGAATTATGATCTGACTACTGATCTTGTTGAGCTATTACTTCAACTTGTCTTTCTATTTTTTTGATGGCATCTTCTTTAATCGTATTCTCAAGCGATACCTCGAGTGATTTCTGGAGCATGGGGCGTAATCGTTGGGAACCACTCTGCAGTCTGATCTTTATCTGGTTGCACATTTGTGATTTCATGAAGTATATTGCACTGCCCCATTTTGTCAGTTCGCTTATTTATATTGCAATTTCTCCAGTTTTCACAGAAGTACCGGTTCTACTGTGGTGTTCTCGGTAGGACATTTCGATGGTCTATGATCTGTTATTAAATTGCTTTCGCCGTTGAGTTTGAGACGATTCTCGTTGTTCCTCAATTGCTTCTCTCTGTTTCACTCTCAATCTGAGTCATCGACTGTCTTGGAGGGAGTCTGTTAAAATGCATTGTAGGGCGTTTGTTATACAGAGAGATAGCGGAGATCTCACTCTCCCATCGACGTATATGGTTAGATGAAATTCTCTCCGAATCGAGTAGGTTAATCTGCAAGTGATTAAAGTGATATGGAGATCGAGTACTGTGCGCATATAGAGTTATTTTGTTGCGTTCCTAGATAGGGCAAGTCCTCATAGCGTTGTTCTGATCGATTTATTCTGTGATATTGTGACTGCAGTCATCGAACTGATTACGAGGAGTAGAGTCACAACAGTTCCTGTGTAATTGTTTTCGAGATTTATTTGTTGGGGTCTGTAGGAAGGGGGGGTTTTTTATTTCTTATATCCGTCACTTATGCAGCCTGTGCCATCGACCTTGGACAGCGTTCTCGTTATTCGAGCCCAAAGCGCCTAATCCTCTTCGTCACACACTAATGGATCAGTCAGTGCTGGCTTGTATGTGTATTCACCGTAACCTTCTTAGAAAAACCCAGTAAGTCATCAAGGTTTTTCGGCGTATCATTTTTGAGTATTGCGTTCAGAACTCGGTCTGTTAATGGTTAAGTGGTACAACTGTGAAATAACATATGCACGCATGGCTGATGCGGCGAACTCACGAGACAGACAAAAAACTGCAATTGCATCGAGCCAGCTGAGTATTTTGCCTAATAGACAAGATCCGGCTATGTTCCTTCTTTTTATTTACATATAAACTATCACCAGAGTCTATTTTTATAGTCATTTCATCTTTCTATAAACCTGCTGCTTAATTATTGGTTTTCTTCTGATCGTGATATTCATGTCTTAATTGCGGATTTCTTTAAGCCGAAGAGGTTATATTCGTCTACTTCTCTAGTGTGTGCATGAAGCCGCCTCGAAGAATATGCAGTTAGATGATGCCTTCTAGGTATTTTGGTTCTATCGTAGCTATTTAACATCTGTTATAAGTGGTTTGAAATCTGGTCACGAGATGGAAGGGCACGCGCGTTTCTATATGTCTTCTTTTTCAGGAGTCTAAACTGTGTTCGCCACTACGTCTGAGGGCCGATCAGCTAGAGAAGTTTTTTTGTGGTACACCTTCCGAAACAACTCGAATCGATGTGTAGCTTTAGACAAGTAACCGGTGCCATATATAACGTGTATCAGACAGTAAATAGAGACCCACTTATATAGATCATGCACTATACGCATGTGGGACTTAGTTAATAGAGGAATTCATCGCGGTTGTACGCCGTGTGGCCTATCCTGTCGCTGGTGTCCACGTGCGGACTCTGGTTATAGAGGTGTATTGTTAAGAATTTGGTTTGCTACGTGCACGGCTCATGTGTCGGATAAGAGATTGAGGTACCAACATCCGTGTATGAGCTTAAGCGTCTCTTCTGACTAACCAGTTGAGGTAAGAGCAAGCGCTGCCTTTTATATGATATAGTCCTTGAAGTTTGGCCTTGGTTCTAGAGAGCACAGCGGAACCCGGAATGGAAGCAGTTGTCTTTAATGGTCGTGGGCTTTACCTGTTTGGGTTTTACACTCGTAGATGCTGTGCGTTTACCTAGTCGTTACTAGTTTGTTATATTATTTTGTTTATGCCCAATAACCTGTTAGTGTTATTAAGATGTTGCATTTTGGTAAGTGCTTTATTTTTCCACTTCTATCCAACGTTGCAGGGGACTTTTTTGGTCCCTTCCTCTCCACGTCCATCCCCTTGATTTTTGTAATATACGAGGGTGTTTTTAAGTGTATGTGGTCTTTTTTGGCTCATGCACCGAAATGGTCTAGATTCTTAACAGATAGGATTAAGTGTGGCAACGATTGTGATTGGTGCTTAATGTCTTGGTTTTCTCGAGAATTCTGTTTGCATTTTGTACTCTCTCAGCTCGCTAGTCTGTGAGGTCCAGGCTGATTGTTCTCAATGAACAAGATGTTGGGCATTTATTGTATAATATACTGGCTTCTTCTTTTTATCAGTGTATTAGGAGTGAAAAGTTGTTGATTTTAAATTTTTTATTATCAAATGTCGTACTATAGGCCGGGAAGACGTAATGTTCAGTATAAATCCGTGGTTCATATGAGGGTTTGCAGAGATAGTTGGGTGCTTCTTCATTGGTTTTGTAGATTTTCGTGAGGGGTCTCGAATTAGTTGGATGAATGCATAATGGTAGGCCGATTCTTCTGAGATTTGCACAGAAATGAGGCCCACTATTTTCACATTATCACGTGTCTTGCATGGATTAAGTTAGATGCTGGTGTGATGTATCAGACTTACCTGATTAGACCCTTATGTCCTTTTGTATTTTTATTCTTTGTTTGGTTTTGGCGTTATATACACTAAGCCTGTTCGTTTACGTAGTAGGCAATCCATGAACAAGATAATATTAGGTAGGTAGTGCATTGGAAGTAATTAGGGCAAAGCCTCTGACAACATTGACCAAATTAGCACGCAGAAATTACTGAGATTTGTATTGGTCTGTTCATAGGACGAATAAATGACAATAGTATAGAGATTACTTTTATACGGCTGATCGGAAGATCTGTGCGATGTCCTGATTTGCTGCTTTGGATATTCAAACAATCTGATAAGATTGTTATAGGGTTGTAGTCTTTTTAGGTGGATGGCGTTTGCTGGACGAAAATAAGAGCTTTAGACTGTTAAGCTTAGCTGAAAACTTGCAATGCTGTTTAATGTACGAATGCTTAAGCTCTTAAGGTTAGTAGTATACTGTGCTTGTATGCGTCAAAATTACAGATCGATTTGGATTGGTTGAATATGTGAGAGTACCCTGTATGGTATATGGCTGGGACGGTGGGCTGGACTTTTAACTGGTTTGCTGTACAGAATGAGACAAACGCCCCACCTAGCGTTCTTCGAATTAAGTTGTTCTGGTAGTTTTGTACTTGTTGTGAACTAGTACGAAAATATATTGTGTATTGTTAGGTTTTGATATGCATCATTTCTTTTTGATATTCATTCTTCGTGAGGTTGGTGTGCATTCGGTCTTAGGTGGGTCTACACCGAACAACGCAGAATTTATGTAAGGATTCATGTTTCTTGTACGGCGCTTACGTACGCCAACCTGCATCCAGTCAGCTTGATTGTTACGTTACTTTTGGGTGAACTTCACATATCGTATTGTTTATTCCGCTACACGCTTTTGTCAAGATTTCGTAATTTTATCCGTATTCATTTGTTTGCGTTGTTTGTGTGTGTTCTTGTTCTAATGCTTCTTTAACATTCTTCTTCATTTCGTTAACCGTGAAAGTATGCCCTCTGTATCGATACCTTTAACGGTAAATGAATCGTTTCTTCTTGAGGTTTAGTCCGTAGAGAAGAAGCAAGCGTCGTTCTTGCTCTGCTTAACATGTATTAGGGGTCAGCAATTACGGTGAGTAGGTGCTGGTTTGAATATAGTGGTTTTCTGTGGTGATGCTAGAAGCGTATTGGCTTGGAAGGACCCCATGTGAGACCAAAGACTGCCATACGTATTTGTATAGTCTTAGTCTTGGATGTGGAAGTGACTTCATGGTTAACTGCTTGAACAAAGGGTGAGAGCATACTTCGGAAGAAGTTCACATATGCACGTACGCCTATTTATTCACATCCAGGATGGTTGACGAGAGAGTTGAAAGAAAACACCATGTGCGTAGTCATATAGATCCATGTATTGGTCTGTACCAGTTTGCCCCAGATTTAAGACGATTCTTATACCTAGTCGTTCGTAGATTGCTCAGTTTCGTATATATGAGGATGGGACTCGTTTATCCGGCTTCAACGATGACGAGAACTCTTACCATTCTGTAGTGGAAACGTTTCTTTTGCGATTTGACTGAGTTGATAGGCGAATGACATCTATTCCTTATATTAGTCTATGTTGGTTAATTTCTTCCTTTTCATTGTGTATACTGGAGATATGATATCTTGCTATCTGTCTGGTAAATGGAGTTCCATGGTGTGTTGTTTTCGTGATTTTGTTTTTAGTTACCTCTTCTTTAAGTCTCTTTGAGAATTTGTTCGGCTTTTCTACGGATGCAGCCACCTTGCGCATCGACGAATTTGATGCCTCTACAAATATGCCACTGTTCGGACCTACGATGATAGTAATTTGAAGAAATTTGTGGTGGTTGATGAATAGTGCATGTGCCAGAGAGAATAGGAAGCGCATTTCTTAGGCGATGCAAAGTGTCACGACTAACATTTTTGGAGTATGTGTGACGCTACACATTAAGAAACCTTTGTACGGGTTTGGTACCGCGTACGATGACCCATAGGACTAAACCTTTAGATGTTTTGAGGACGGCGCTTCGCCGTCGGGTGTTGTGGTGTTGCCTTAATTCAGTTTCAGATATGTGATTCCTGCTAAGCCGGAGATGGCACGAGGTGGTCCTGTGGAAAGGAGCCCTTAAGAACTCATCTGGACTTGGGGGCTGTATGGTTCGTGCAGTTTTTTCTCTTTAGATTATTCTAGAACCCAGGCGAGGATCGGATCACAGTTAGGGTGTAGGATATTGTAGGCCTCTGTGTTGTCAATTATACGCCGTGTCCTATCTAGTCTCTTGCTTATTATAGTATGTGTGTGTCTTAGGACCGGAAGAGGATCTGTATAGAAACCGAGCATAAGCCACGGGTAGTAAAGAGAGTTACTCTTCGCTTGATAAGGTCTGGTCTGTTTTTCTGGTGTGTTGTAGTGGCTAGATGGAGTTTTAGAGAGTGTAGAGAGGAGAGATGTGTTGGGAGTTTTGAAGAGGAGTGGGCGGGTCTTGTGTGAAAAAGTACAAAGTTGTGTATTTGTGAGAGGAGAGAGAGAGTTTATGGTGTTATTTTTTTTATTTTGAGTAGAGAAGAAGAATGATTGGTGAGCTGGGGTGACATTTGGGGTGAGGAGGTGGTATGATGGGTACGATGAGTGATGGTAAGAAGAGAGGAGTCGCTGGAATTTGGGGTGTGAACTGTGTTTTGAGTGTGAAAAGTGCCATGAGACACGGGCTGGTGGAACCAAGGATAACGTCATGCATTTTATCACCCTTGAGGCATCTATTTGTGCATCTCAATGTCGTGCCAAACGGTCTGACGCTGCTAGTGCAGCATTCTCTAGATTTCTAGAAGAATTGAGAGCCCGTCCCCGACGACACCCTGAAGAGTTCTTCTTTCGGCGGTCTGAACTTGTATATTTTTTCATGCGCAGAGTGACAAAACAACCTCTACCCTGACCTAGGGTGAAACCGGCATTATCATTCATGGTGTGTCGACAGCTGGGGTTAATTGAGGTTAGGGAGTAAGGATTTCAATTACTCTATTAAGAGTGTTCTTCCTTTACCGTTTACCGCTTTTATCTTAGCATTAATCTTATGAGTTTTGCATAGAGTTGAGACGACGTTGTCGAGGATTTAATAGCAGGTATCGTATATATGTAAACTCAGCTAGAAGACTAAGCTTCAATGGGAACTACTTATTTATATGAGTTTCAATTTGACTATAGTCGAGCGCTTTCCCGAGGTGTAAATCAGGTGCTTATGATATTTGTAGTATTTATCTGCTGTAATTTGGGAGTGCCACTTATTGCTTGTCGTGTTGCTCGTCATTCTGGGGTAGTCTGGTTTAGCTATTTAACGTAGTAATCGGTCATTTCCATCATACGATGCATTGCTTCGTATCCCATCTCGATAAATGACTAGTTAAACTTTTGAACACTCTGATATCTCTTCTTGAATATACTATTAGATAAGGTTCTTGAATCCTTCTGTGGTTTTAGCTGAATCAAACGTTAGGGGTAGGTACCGAACGAGTTTAGTTCATTTTCCCGCTGTTTCTTCAATTGTTCTCGGCCTTCTTCGATTTTTTCTCGGAAGGTCAAGGTAGATTACCTATTTGTACGGCATACACGAACGTTTATTAACATCAATGAATTTTTATGAAGCAATCAGTAACAGTCAGGACTGCTAGAATAGTTCCTCCGTTCTTATCTGTAGTTGTGGCTAATAGGGATGTGTCTACTTTCCCGATGTTGTACGTGTTAAATTATGTTACTTTGACACGATGTGATCCTATTTATGACGCTGTTTAGACAGACGAGCATTGTACACGAACGTACTACACAGGAGCACGGTTCGCTCGGGCACGTAGGTAGGGCGATCTAATGTTATTTATTATCAGGGAAGGTAGTAAGCGGAAATCGGTGTTGACTTATTTTATCTAGTAGTTACTAGGTTGGAGCATCGCCTTGAGTGCTCTGCGACACGGTTAGGTCTGAGATCTCCTGATTAGAGTTTAGCCTATGTGCGCTGACGTTTTTAAGGAGTTTTTTATGTGTCTTATTACGTAGTCGCCGTCTATTCGCCTTCGTGCATTAGTCCGAATTATTGAAAGCGGGACCAAGACCATGGGGCTGCAGAGGTGATACCTCACCCAGGGGTCCCTATTCTGTCCACTTACCCTTGCGAGGCGCCAGATATTAAGGAATGATCGGTTGAGATTGTAGTTCTTAACAGCTTTGATCTTCTAGTCGTGCGTAGTAATGGAGGTACTTGAGCGCATCGTGTTCCAAGGTTCGTAAAAGTTAAGGAATTTCTTTTTGAATGTTGGCGTTACTGTTCTGTATAGCCTTCACGTTATGCAGTATTCGAATAGTTTTTTTAACCAATATCGAGTATGAGTAGGAGTTGCCCATTGCTTTTGCAACCGTAAGTTCAAGACTAAGTCTTTCTTGATGCTATGAGAGATCGCTTTGGGTGATGAAAGCGCTTCTTTTTATTGAAGTTTTCGCGAGAATGGTAGGGACGGTAGCGATCGATTACTATGGCCGATTTGTTACTTTCACAAGGTAGACGGAGATCACCTCATTTGCTGTAATCTGTACTGTAGCCTGGACAGACTTTGTTCAGGGCAACTGATGAACGTTTATTCTGAATAACTGTTGCTGGTGCACTGTGTGCCCCCTATCTGTCAACGATGGGGAGTGGATTGGTATTTGAAGGTCTAAGTGAGGCCGGAACGATTGTTCCCCCTAAGCTTAGGCTTATAATTTATCATGTCTTTGGGTTTGAGCCTTAACTTAGGGATGGGTCACTTATAGGTGTAATTACAACTTTTTGTGGTGAATCAGGTTGCGGTTTGGACTAGAGACAGTGCTGTGCGTGATAGGGTGGCGCAAATGAAGGTCGAGTTATTGCCGTACGTTTTTGATTATAGAGTGGCCTCTGGTGGGGTCTTCTCGTCAACTCCTCATTTAGATTTCTGTTATTATCGTTATCGGCCCGCGTGATTGTTATCTTAACTTTCTCGTTCTGCGACTTTTTCTTATTCGACCCTCTGTTCCCCTTGGCAGGCAATACGATCTTGCAATGATCATTTGCATTGCGGCGGCGATGTCTAATCCTCCCTTTGTTACGGTAAGACTTACACGCATGTTGAGCCTCGTATGTGCATTACTTGATGAAGACTGTTTTACACGCAAGAGTTTGAACTGTTTTCCATGATATTTATTTGCTATCTGTTGAGCTTGGATCCGGACTATTCAGCGGGATTTGCATAGGATCTTCAGATACGTTTTGGACGCATTTTTATCTCCACTTCGTTAGGCACCTTGAGACAACTTCTTGTGTCTGCGATGTAACATTCGAGACGTCTTTCCAACGTCTTCGTTTTGATGGGGTGCGCAGAGACTTCTTCACGCGCTTTAGTCTATGCTACGGAGTTAGCTTGAACTGACTATTTTCGTGGGTATCAAATGTATATGATTCCACACGCTAGCACATATTCTTTCTAATTTTTACGATATGAGTAGCGGTTATAGCATTTATCTTTTATTTTGGATATCAGATTGCGAACCTCTAGAGCCCTTATATTTTTTTTATTGTTTTGAGCCGAGATCGCGTACCATCTGGTTCTGGTGGCTACGGAATGTCCGACCCTCAAACGGTTGATGTGTCAATTCTTACCTTTCGTTTTAGTATATCGCGTATACTTTTTTATCATAGGTTGGAAGATTGAATGTTACTACAGGCTCTAGAAAGTATGTGTAATTCCGTTGGCTATCCATGCTCTATGTCGAGTATCATACCGAGAAGATTAACGCCAACTTGTCTGCAAACCCTCACTTTCGCTCGCCGTGAACGATATCTTTCTTTTAAGCTTGTGGTGACTAGGTGGTCCGTAACTGCGCGGCCTCGTGTACAGGAGTGACGCTCCGAAAATACTTCTCTTTGGAAGCGCATGGTGAATCGTTTTATCGGTGATCATTGAGTATAGATGGGGTTGATAAAGGTCATCTTGCAAGGTTATGCGGTCGGGGAGGTAATAGCGTAGACTGACCCCTTAGTAGATCATGTCGGGATTGGAGTCGACTCGATCATGTAGCAATCGAGGTGTAAAGTTATCGTATTTCGATTGAACTCTCTGATAACGACTTGGGTCCATTCTCAATCCTTGTGTATGACTACGGTAGCTTTATAAGGGGACAGCTGCAAGCTCATTGGAAGTCTCTTTGTATAGCTTAATTTTCCCTATTAGCTTTTCCTTGCATCCGCGGAAGCTGTCCTCCACTTGGTTTAGGAAAGGGAATCTCACTTAGTATGTATATTTATCTCGTATTAAATCTGCTCTTCCTTGGGTGGTGTAGGGTTCGATTAAGTACACATATTGTACTCCCAGATCAGTTTCCTTCTTCAGTGTGCCATTGGTAGGGATACTAAAGCGTCGTATCCAGCACTGAAGAATTGGTCACGGGCAGTTTATTTCGTCTAGTCGCCTCTTGTAGTACTTGGCTTTATTTCACTTCAGGTTGGTTCCTGACCTTGCACTGACCCTGTAAAGTTATTGGCTTTACGATGACTTACTTCAGATTTCACGGGACGACCGGGCTGCTTTTACCCCTCTTGTTGCTATATATTTACTCTGTTGGAGGAAAGAAGAGCTAAATTTGCGAGCACTCTCTTTGAGAAGGCTTAGCTGTAAATGCTGTGGGCTTGTTTACGTCACACTTTTGTTTTGGTTTTTATTATTTCGCGGAAACTAGTAAGAGAGTAGTTTTTGATGATGCATAATGGTGAGATCATATCAGATTTCAAGCTTGATGCGTTGGTGCCATGACGTGCTCGAGGGTCAATCCGCTCTGTCATTGCGTGTGATAGATATTATGCTGAAGAGCTCTTTACCTGTATGATTATGGCTTGTCAGCAATTTGGAGTGGTTATTACTTACACTGTGTTATAGAATGGAGTTGTTTGGTTTACGTATATTCTTTTGTCTCGGTGGTGAGTCATATCTTTGTTTAAACGGAATGCGAAAGAGAAGGTTGTGAGTCGGCCGATGGAGTGGTGGATTACTGTATTTGCCATGGCCGTTGATTTATCTCTATTGACATAGACTATTTTGGGGGTCTAGGATATTAGTGGCCTGTTATCGAATCTTTTCAACTTTGTACCAATGTATTTTTTAGCTTTCGTGGTGTAGGATAGTTTTGGCTGTAGTGTATGCTTACCTTGCTTCTTTAATCTTGCTAAGCATGGCCAGAGTGTGAGTCTGCTTGTAACTGGCATGATAGACTACGGGCCATCCTATGCTCATACTTGTGATCTTCTCAAAAATCGATAGTTTGTTAGGATCGTTTCGGCCGTGATCGGGGTCGTCTTTTGGGATTTATTTGTCGCGGTTTGGTAACACTTTTACGGAGGAGAGCCTGTTTGGATTTTATATTCGATGTGGCTTGAGGCTGTATTCGGAATTTTGTAAGTTGACTATCAATTTTTGCAAGACGGAGTATTGCTAGCTCGTGGTTTAAATTGTACATTCACGAAGAATTACCAATCACATGCCACCTAGGAGGCTTAAAGTGCGCCCTATTGACATGAGAGACAGACTCGTAAACATGTGGTGTAACAGGCCGAGCGGAGGTAATGCTTTAGGTGTTTTATTACCAATCTGTGCGATTTGAGGTCGACTAGTCTGATTTTTTTGGTGTTCGACTACCCCTTTCTGTTAGTAGGTTTTGTTTCTTATTATGGCGTGATTTATGCTAGATGGACGCTCTTAGTTAGGGTCGTCTTACTAGTATTAGTTTCGCAGGCTCGATAAGTAGTCCATGACCTTGATTTGACAATCGGTAGCAGGCATTCTCCGGTTTTATGGTGGCAATCTATTGCATTTTTAGCTGTGGGTTAGTCTGTTGTTGCTTTCCTGAAGATCGAGGTTGCGGTGCCCCCATGAATACCGAACTAGAGACCGGCGCGAGGAGTATACAATCGATTAACTGTCATTAAGGAGTGACCTTATGACTTTACATAGAAGAGAATTCGCGTATGACCATGTATTGATACGCGGCTTTGCGAATCATCGTATGTGCTATATGTTAACCCGTCCGAACAGTCGGAGATATGACAACTATACGCATATTTGACATGGCTTTGATTTGAGTAAGTAATAGTTGTCGGAGTGATCCAGGCAGGATTCACTCCAAGTGTTGCGGTCCACGCTTGTGCTTAGCTGGTCTTCTACTTTGCCAGTTAGAAGCACATCACCATGAGCATAATCAACTCGTTGTCAATATCATTGCTGTGTACACACGGGTTGTTTGTTTAATGATCGCTACATATGGGAGCGGATGATTCTGTATACTTTTTTCTGGAGTAGTATCTCATTCATTCCTTGTCGTGAGTACATGTCTATTAATTTGGCGAGCTCAGGGCTATTAGTGACAAGCGTTGACTCTACTGCTAGTGTGAATCGTGCGAGGAATTTTTAACCCGATCTGTAATGTATATTCTTTAATTGGTACGCGAGATTTTCGACGAAATGAATTTGGCTTATAATGTGAGCGCAGAGAGCTATATTCTCTAATAGCATCGGAGGAGTCTCTGATGCCAGTTTGAGACTGGAACATACAGCGTTATGGGTCTAAAGCGCAATAATTGTATCTGGGATGTTAACTGCAATCATCTCGCGCTATCCCGATCTTCTCGAAGTGCATTAAGCACTGAAAGCAACTATGTGGCGCGAATTTGCCACTGCCATGCTCCGGACACTAACTTTCTGCGCGTAGTCCTTTCATTAACTAACATGTTGGGGCTATTCTCCATCCCGGTAATTGACTATGCCATCAAAAGACCCCCCTCCCACCCCCCCCTAGATTTTAGGAAATGATCAGTTCATATGTCGGATAATCGTGGCGGTTGTGTGTTCGAACTTTATGGTTGTTATCCCCTACCTTTTTGAATACTTTAGTCTTGATTTGTACGGTTTTTTAACCCTGTTTCCATTTTTTTGTAGTTATACAGTATAAAAGGTAGATGGATTACCTAAGCATTTTTTAGGACTCTCATAATTCGTATGTTCTTTAAAGATTGTCTCTACCTGCACTTTGTTGTCGGTGATGGGTTTTTGACTGATAGGTATACGTTTTCAGTGGGGTGTAAATCGTGACCAGTATGAAGACTTATGTGGAAATGTCAACACAGTATACTTATGAAAAGCCACACTCTTTCTGAAAATTCCGGATGATTTAGTTCTTAATTAGAAGTGAGATAGCAAGAGGTCCGAATAATCTGAAGGCAGTCTAATGCTAGTGACAGATCCATTGTAGCACGCTTAGTGGTACTTATCTCTTAGCTTCACTCACGGGAGACACTTTTGTGATTGTAGCTAAATCAATTCACGATTAGCGAAGCGACTGAATAGTCGGGGTTTATAAATGAGTATTTAACTGACTGCGGCGAGGTCGTTTCTTTTTTTATCTTAGCTTAGTATCTATCGTCCGCTCTCACAAGGCGATCTGTAACATTATTCTTTATCGTGACTGAATTGAGAATTACCAGGCGACGATTACTCTCGTGCCGGCAGGAGTGAGAAACTACGGCAAAGCCCCCTCCATTGTTGTGTAATTTTCCGTGAGAGTTGCGAGCTCGCTAGCTCGTACCGATTGCTTCTTAGAGTCAGTCTGTCGATAGCAATGTTGGACTGTCAGTTTTAGACTCCCTGGACGTTGTTTCGGTTCAGACAGGGTAGACCCAATTCACTTGATGGAGGCCTAGAGTTGACCAGCATATCGGGTCGACCGGCACTATGCACCCTCAGTAGGTTGCCGCTTTGGATGTACTGATTTGGAAGCAAGTTGCTTGATTTATGGTTTTCTCGTATATGTCGAGACCACTGGATGCCGACACGGGGACCGTATTGCCAGAAAGAGAGTTATCTTTTGCCTGAATAAGAAATGTACACAGTATTCGATAATTGCCTCTGTTGGCCGAATTATGTGTTCTAGACGTGACCGTTATTAGTTGTACTAACTCTGTATACATGCGATGCAATTCCTCTCTTTTGATGGAGTTGAGGTGCTGAACGAGAGATGAGAGAATTAACCGTATAAATTTCAGTAAACAACGTCCGGACATAAATTGATATACGGTTTTTAAAGTACCACTTATGTCTCGAGTAAGGGCCAATGTCGTTGTTCGCTCCTATGGATCACTACAGAAGTGGGCTCTTGGTGACTGGAGGACATGCAGTCTCAAGGTTCCGATTTGATATCACTTTATATTTGGCAGGGTGACGACTGTGTAGAACAGCTAAGAGGGTATTATTGTGGTGTTGCTGTTTGTGCTAAATGGTATTCGTCTTACGCATAATGATTAGTATCCTCTGTACAAGTATGTACAAGCACCGGATCTCATTACTCGCTGTTGTAATGGTTAGAGCCCTAGCGGCTGGAAGCAAAGATTTGACATCTGCACATATATCGGTGGTTTTTTTGTGTCTTAAGCGGATGTCCAACGGTGGTTTTGTAGTAAATTTTTGTTATAGGAGGCATTTACAGATTTGAGTAGCCATACGAGTATCAGTTGGTTCTAGGTTCGGATATTTCGGCTTACCCCTTTTTGGTACTAGGAGGTTTCATTTTCGAGAACACAAGCAACTTCATCGATACTAACACATATTCCAGCAATCGTATCGGGAGATTGCTAGTCGGGATGCTCGCGTACTATGCTCTTTAGTGGAGCTAATGCCTACCAGGAGAGTCTCTAATTGGATTGTTAGTAAAATAAGAGGTTTGTCCTTTAGTCGTTCTTGTCTGGCGTTTCCATTTAATTTTGTGTGTCTGTCCGTTCTTGTGTTGATTGGTCCCCTTCGTCCGCCGATTGGTGAAATTGATATGTTTCCGTACTACCTAGCGATTTCTTATGTGTTTAGGGCATCTAGAATTATTACACAGGTGTCTCATGAGAAGGCCTTAGTTCGTCTTACTAACGTAGCGTAAAGACTATCAGTCTGCAGCCATGGTCTGTTAGTCTGTGCATTGAGTTACCTTCCTATGAGGCAGTCAAGTGTGCTTTCGGATGCTAGATTTTGATGTATGTTATGTCATCTTATGTGAGGTTGGTGGAGGATGTCTTATGCTAATAGAATCTTCTATGGCGAGACACTTCTTGCGAGAGGGGTTGGCAGAGACGGAAGTAGATACTACATTCGAGCCGATTAGAGGCCCAGTGGTCACTTTCCCTGCTGGGTTATTCTCTAATCTAATTATGGTATTTTTACCGTTTGCTCTACTCTTTCGTTTTCTTGAGTTTACCGCTTGCTTCCAGCTTTTCGAAGAACGATGTGAAGAGTTAGCTGTAATTGCATAGCTGCTGAATGGGGAATGACTGATGTGTATCGTGAGTGTGTGTGTGTGTGCTCTTTCCTTATAGAAAGTGTGAGCCCCTACGAGAAGACTGTACCAGTCGCTGTGTAGAATTCCGTGGGTCATAGTTCATAACGCATACAGCAATCTTCTTAGCACTGCCAAGATAACACTGGTAAAAAAACTAAAATTTTAGAGCAGCCCTGTCATGAGCGAGTGCCCTACAAGAGTCATGTTCATATTCTTCTTTAAATCTGTCCTGATGAGAAACAAAAATTAAAGATTGTGTTATATATTCTTTTTCATCCATTGACAGTTCTCCCGTCTTTAGTTTGTAGCTTCTTTGTCTAGACGTACCTTTATTATACTGCGCTTCTCTCGATCATAGGAATTTCTCTGCTATTCAGCATTTTAACCGGAGGTTGCCGCTTGCGACACTCGTAGTGAGGAAAAATATTTTCCTCTTGCCTTATTGCTTTTGCGACTTATAGTATAGGTATTTCTGGATGAATTTCTTCCTATGCCGTACCAGTTGCGAACCTAAGAGGGTCTTTGAACATCTAGATTCAATACATAGTCGTTCATTGTCGCGGTCATTGTGGTCGTTGCGTTTTCTGGCAAGACTTAGCTGATTTGAGGTGCTTTTACGTAGCAAGAATTGCTTGTTTTTTGTCCTGAACACCGAAGTGCGAATCATTGTTAGATGCCAAGATCGGCTTTTAGGAAATAATGCTGTACACCTACCTACACTGGGGCGATATTTACTCAGTTAAACATTGCCATCCTAGTCCACGGTCGAAACTACTAGAGGAGTGGATCAGTCTTTTCTTTATTGGTTGATATAAGGATTTTTAGGTCGAAAGAGCGAATATTTGATTTATTTATGGTACTCTCGTCTTTAAGATTAAATGTTATTTGAGCCGTTGGTCGGATGGTACTTTCTATACTTTAAGATTGACGGTTTTAATTATTAGTATTGAAGTCATGGGTTCTTGCGTGTTGACGTGATGGTGTGCGAACCGTTCGACCTGGTATTGTCGTGATCATGCTACGAATATTGATTGTTCCCTATTATGATTTTTGTAATCCGAGCTGTGTTCGTTCGTGATCCGTCAGAACGTAGGTTCTAGGTTTAGTTTCCTTCACGTCCTTACTCTGACTACCCCGTTTCTGTACTACGGGATGTGTGCTCCTTAGGTGTAGATTCTGGCTACAATCGGTGATAACTCGCATTTTATATTCTTTTGCTATCCTCAAGCGGTCGCTCCAGGTTAGGAGCCTGCTTAATAAACTTTATTTCTCTATTCATGCCTGCAGGGCAAGACTCGCTAATTGGTGATTCTATGAGATTATTTGGTCCAGATGCATTACAACCGCCCTTGGGGGGGATGGCATGTTGCCGTGATATTGCATTTGAGCTATGTATATGGATCTTATCGGAGTTTTGAAGGGGCGCACGTCAGAGGTAATCCTTCACACTTTTACTTCACACCTGAAACTGTTATGGACTACTCCGAGCGTATCGACATAGGTTTTTTATGTATGCAGCATCCAAATATTTGTCACGGTTGGAGATTTTACGAGGTCGGTTTTTTTTATTGTTAATTGATTTATGTGATGTAATACGGTATAAATCGTAAGACGTAGCTAACATTATTGAGCATTTTGTTTTGTCTGAATGGCAATGAGTTATGGTAGCAAAGGCTCTCAGGTGTGCAACTGCAGTACTATTTGACTTTTGTAGTGAAGCAGTTAACCAGTATGCGAGAGATATAGTACCGGATATTGTTGAATTGTAAACATAACACAGAAGCAGACGTATGTTGAGTACGCGTGGCTCAGAGGATGATGTGATTTTAACAGTGAATTAGCATGTATACTTAATCCCGGCTAGGATTATCTGCATTTTCGTTTGTAATATTTAGTCGTCAGCAAAGTCGACGATGAAACACAGCAAATCCTGATTATATGTATTGTGTCGGTGCTCGATGTCTCCTCTTCTGCCGTTTGCTTTCAATGATGCTATTTTTTTATTCTGTTTCCCCCGGGATACTTATCTGCTAAGAATTTCAGGACCAAGAGACTCACAAGCTCTCGCATAAAGGATCGATGGTGGCGTGTGGTGGATACAGAAATAGCTCGCGACATATTAACGGTTTCATGAGGTCCATCACGCTCCGACGTAGGTAAGACGCCGCATTACATGGAATGCTATCTCTGTGGAGCGTACTGTATCTTTTGTAAGTATCTTTGATAGTGCAAAAGTACGCTAAGTGTGTTTAAGTTAATTTCTATTAGAGATCCTGTTACGAAGAGAGTTGGTGTGGTCTAGCATGACAGGAACGAGCAAGAAACGATTAATGATACGAGATGAAGTATGTAGATTTACGTTCTCTATGGTTTCACTGGTCGGCAGCCTAAGGATCCGACGAACGTCCTAAAGTCAAAGGGGAACTGCGGGAGAGGTGTGTAGAATGGACAACGGCGCTTAGCCTCACGAGATTGGTGAAATCTTAGCTAGTTTGTGTTTATCGGGATTGATGTAGTCAGTGTGGTTAGCACTCGTACGTTGTATTACAGGGTTAGAGGACAAGTTAGTATCCTAGAGAACTTTAACACAAGTTCAACACTAGGTTTAGTTCTTTCAATCTTGTGACCGAGTACCTTTGGAATCCTCCTAGCATCTTCTGGACTGAGTCTTTCTAAGTGTGACGAGAGTTGGATCTTGATTCTGTTTTAAGGGCTCGTATTAGAGGTTATGGTATAGTTACTCTTTGCACTCGTGATTCCATCTCGGCCTATCTATGCGGCAGGCTCAGCCACCATCTGATGCCTTCGTGGACTAGATTCTGTCTTTTTCTTACACCTGTAGTAGGGGAAAGTCTTGATTTGTATGGGACAATATTATTTCTATCGGTCTATCACCCGAATGCGCAGACGCATCATTGATACATTTACATTGACGTTACCCAAATTGGACGTGTATTACTGGATGGCTCGAACTCTGTTACAAGTCTCTAGAGTAGAGTATGTCGTACCAGGTCTTTGAGAACATGTAGATTTTGCGAACCTACGTGTATTCGCGGACACAGAGGCAAGTACAGTCATGTATGTGCGCTTGAGTGCAACTGATCAATGTTTGTACTCAAGCTTCTTAAGGGGCACGGACCCTAGTTTGTTCTGATGCTATTCTGGTGAGTCGGAGGAAATTTCATGTTTAAAGATTTGGATTGGCCGTAGTGGATGTACTCTCAATTGGTCATCTTGCTAATTTGTTTTTTTCGACGAACACCATCTGGCTAGTAACTGGTGGTTGTATTGAGTTCGCTTCCGGGCCATGTCCGCCAGTATCTACAATCGGAAGCGTCACTTTAAATACCTTGTCTTGCTATTTTTTGCAAAAGAAGGTATATTGGTGACGCAATCTTGAGAGGGGGCGGTCTGGTCGTGTTGTCACTGAGTCAATGTGTGTTGATAATCCATGTTGCGGCGTTGTCGATTTTGTGTTGTGTTTGGTTGGAATTTCACCTTGTGTTCCAGGGCTTGGGATCCGTCTTTGAGTCCTAGCAACGTCGCTCTTGATAGTACTGGGGTTTTCTTCCGTGGGATACTCATGCTGTCTTACTTTTCGTTGTATGATTCTCTACTCCGTCTCTCTGACTAAGTAGAAACTCGGGCTTAGTCCTACTTTGGTTTCTCCATTCGCTAGTAGCGATTATTTGTTATAAGTAAATTATTTGTGTATCTTTTTTTGACCTTATTGTTTCAACAATTTTCTAGGGTAATTCCAGTGTATTCGTTAACAGTTACGTATGTCAAAAATGCGCCAGACATTACCAAGTTAGATGTTCCAGTACTCTAGTTATGTATTCAAGGACTATAAATAACCTGGCCACTATGCTCATTCTAATGGCGATGAGCATTACAATCGCTTTGCTTCAGGATATGAGATCTCTTCGGTAAGCAGAGGTCTATCGTCCCTAATGTCCATATTTTTATAAGTGAATTACTGTGAGTAACCAATCACGTATCCGCTCTGCGCTGAGACGACGTTACAAGGGCCAGGTGAGCTGGCTTATGTATCCTTCATGAACCGGAAATATGGCGGCCATCTTTATAGTATCATATAATGCTTATTGACTATTTGACGACTCTCCCGATGCCGCAACAGCATAACTTGAGAGTGAAGAATGAGTAACGTGGAGGATAGGCTGAGATATGTTCACCTCGAACGATGCCGCAAGGCCTACCGGGTGACGTACGTTCATTTGGTGGTGTGGAAACCTTACTTTGCTCTCAATTGTAGGGTGTTTCTGTTCTCTTTGAACTAATTCGTGGATTATCGAATAAATATTAACCTAATCATTTCTAGAGGTTTGTTTAGTGATATCTAGGTGAGTTGACTTGAAATAGGACAGCGTGGCTACTCTCGAACTAATCCAAGAACCCGGAGCATGACCTTAGAGCGGAAGGTTGATTAAGCTGTTCTGTTCCAGGCAATTTGTTTCAGAGAGGCGGATGTTTCGGCTACGCGGATGACACGGATCGAAGGTGTGGTTTAAGCGGATCCACATCTGTCTGGCGTACACGGGCAATTTGTTTAGTGATTTTCTTAGGTGTGTATTATTGTGTGTCATTTACTTGTTATTTCTTAGTCTGCCAGTATGACTGAAGCACGCGTACTTCATAAAAGTTTAAATGACCACGCTTTGGCCTGATAGGTGTGTACACACATTGTTACGTTGTTCGCATACATTAGCAGAATGTATAGAGAACGGGATCTATTCGTGATGTGTGTGTTTTTAAGTTATAGGCTGACACAATACAAGCATTTGGTCTGTATATTATATTTGGTACGCCTGTGATCACACTGAAAGATTATGAATTGACATTTTTTAGCGAACGGAGACGTCGTGAGCCAGATCACCTTTGATTTACTCTTATAAATCCTTTAAGACAAAGTTTTGTTTTGAGTGTTTAATTGATAATATTTCTGCTAATTTTTCATTGTTGGTCAGTGATATAGTCGAACGAATTTGATATATCGATTAGTAATTATTCAGGTGTCCTGTGATTTCAGAGCGAGCAAGGGAGGTTGCGCAGAAACTACTTTTATACTACATCAGAGCTTCGTTTGTAACAGCTCGTCGATCTAATTCTTGCTATAGTCTGTTTGAATTAAGACTTTCCGCGGTATCTATAGTACTGCCGCTAATTGTGTTCGAGTTAGTTAGTGTAATTTAGCTTGTCCGGTTCGTTGTTCTTGGTAAACGGTGTGGTCGGATGTAGAGATAGAGTCTATTTAATATGGTTCTCTACCTTGCACACTGCGTGCATGAATTTTTTGTGGACTGACCCGTGCTTGAGCACGTGTACTTGACTGAACGCATTTTTAGATAGGGTAATGGAGTACTGTCTTCGTGTGTTCCGTTCTGCATAGATGTTCAGTGTTGAGCAACTCAGTCGCAGGGCAATGATCAGATTGGCTTGTATTTTTGAACGTGTTGTAAGTTTGCCTGCTGTCCGACCATTTACGTGCGAAGTGTTGTGAATTGTTGATATCTTTTGTGTTCGAGCTCTTTCGTGCTATATATTCAACGTGACTTGGGCACTGACTTGTAGCCAAATCCATACTTCTAAATGTTTGTGTCAAAGTTTATTCTCATGCGGCACTTCCGTTAATTTTTAAGTTTTTAGCTGAGTCCTCCCTTTAAATATTTGTTGAGTTCCTGTTAGACGAGGAGATAAGATCGCTTTAGCTGTTTTAATGATACGTTGGAGTAATACCGTCTGTTTTATATCCCAAGCCGGACTATTTTTCTGGTATCGGTCTCAATGACAAAGAAGTGTTGTAGTGAGAGGTTATTATGAGGTGATTCATGAAGTGCTAGCAATGTACTTGTTTATGTGTGTGTGTGTTTGTGATATCTTTCCAAGCCCCTGGTGCGCCCATAGCCCATACTCTATTTTTTAGTTATTTCTGTTGGTTTTTTTTATTTAAAAAGCTGACGTATCATCGTACCCATTGCTTTAACCTGTATGATAAGGGGTGTAACGGCGAATTGATATCTACTCTTAACCTTGCCAGTCATGACAGTTACATCATACAAGTGCGTGCTGTGCAATGATCTCATGCTTTTCGTGGACTGATCTCCTACACAACGTGACTCGGTACATCGTTGGACCACGGGTATATAAGATTAACGGGACTTGGTCCCTATTTTTTTATACTTGCATTGTAGTTTTATTATAGTGTTTGGAATACACACGCTTTTGAGCATGTTGTGTGGTTCCTTTGGAGAGTGGTCTTGGAATTTAGTTAATTTTACTAGGATGCCTAGTTAACTGGTTTAATAACTTGTCTTGGACCTGTGTTGTGTCTACGGTTCTGTTATTTGTGTTAAGTAATCATGGGAAGTGTGACAGTAGTCTCCTTATAATGGGTACTTAATGATTTAAGCTTGTTGCTTCCTATTTTGGAGTTACTTATCATGTATGAGATTTATGTGTAGAAGTTACTTCTATTTCTGGTTGCTAAACCATCTTTTGATGTCGGTTGTTGTTGTTTCCTGTGATTTACATCTTTCCTACTTGACAGTTGTTGTTTTTTCTTATTTCGTAGTAGAGAACGGCAGCTTGTCGGATCAATCATTATTCAGCTCTAGGAAGACTTTTGAGAATGAGGGGAGCGAGACGGCGGATAGACTTAAGGTCTTGGGGTGATAAAGAAACGCACGCTAACGTATGGTATTTGACCAGTAACAGTAAGAGTCGCTTGGATAAACTTTTTAAAGTGACAGAGCTTTATTAGGTTGCCTAGCACGACAGAGCGGAGCGGCTTTCGACGAGTTTAAGTATAAGCAGATTCTAACAGAAGAACAACTGTGTGTTTCTTTGCGTGTACGATAGCTTTGGTTTTAAAGTAACTAGTTTTGATTTTAGGGTGATGACTTTAGAGAGCGTTACCAGAGGTAAGCCGTTCAAACTGGTTTACAATGCTCATTAGATTTGTTTAAGTCTATTATCAGTGATTCTGCACGGTACGTTTGTCGATGTCATTCATACGCAATCTTTTAGACTTTTTCTAGATGTAGGCGCTTTGAGAAATTCTATTTGAGTGGCAATAGTTTTTCACGTGTGACGTTCACCACGGTCTTTTACTCTAAGGAGGAGAGTCACTACATTACTCGTTTTAATGCTATTATTGTAATTTCGTTTTCTCTTACCTTATTACGGCGACCAGTGATAATCTGCGGCCTTTTAGAATATGATGCTCGATTTTCCTTACTGCCATCTATGTTATGTTTAACCGGGTATCGCTATAATAGTCGAAAGTTCCTCTAATGTGGTAGAGGGTATTACCTTTGATGTACGGGTCTCCATATGGCTAGATGAGGCCATCGTTAACTTACAGAGTTCTACGTGCCGGTTCTTAGAGTTGGAGACTCAAGTGAAGGTATGGGTTTTTTCTGTGTATTGTAGGGTATTGGTCTTACTGTGAATTCAGTTGATATAAAGCAGTTTTTCTTGGTTATGGGATTTTACAGCGATCTGGTGGAATGTGCCTGGCGTCACTTCACGGGCCTTCGCTTTCGATTTCTGATGACATGTGGGATAATACGTTATCTTGTTCCTGACTATTTGGATGTATCTGTAATGATCTGTTCAGGTTAAACTGGTTAGTCATTGATTGGAGGAATACTGCCTAAAACAGCAGAGACGGCATTTCTCACGCTGAATGGCTTTGGTAGTGGTGATGATGCTTTGTAAATTTTTCGGACGGGATATTGTCTTATAATGGTAGAGTCAGCATTATTATTCTTTGAATATTCTAGTCCAGTTGTGCTGGTCTGTTTTAGAGCCGTTCGGGGCTTTCGATCTTGCCTGGGGGTTTGAGGTAGAGATCGATTTCCTGCTGAGTACCGAGACAGCTTGTTTGGTTCGGTTAGTATAAATTAATGGAAGTCTCGTCGTGTTTGATTTTTGCGAGAGTCCTGAAATCTGGACGATTTCGCTCATAATAGACTATTAATTTTTCTTTTTTTCAGTCCAGAAATTTAAAAATAGAGATGTGTCTAAGTATATATGAGAGTCTATTAAAAAAAGTGTGTCCTGGGGTGTATATTGTAGCTTGTTCTCAGTACTGCGGGAAAGTATTAGAGAGTACTCAGAGACAAATTTCGAATTATTCCCCCGCCCTAGATTAAACCAACTCTTTTTGCTTCTTCTTTCACCTATATACCCGTCTCTCTCCCATTGCTATAAGATCCATATGCCATTAATTCTCAACCTTAATGCTAAAAAACAATATCCCCCCCCCGCATTACTATTGAGAGGCATACTCCAGAGACAATTTCTACATGGTTTTACGAGTAAATATTTAATAACCATTAATTTATAAAAAATATTGAAATTCGCTCTGTAAAGATTAATGTTGCAAGATCCTTGTGATAATCTTCATTTTTATTTTTTAGCACTGGCTGGATATACCGACTCATCACTAAATATTCAATCACGTTTCTTAAGGATCGGATGGCGCTCTCTATCTTATTTTAATGCTCCTCCTGTATACACATGCCATAGAGCTGCCCTTGATTTAGTGGATCTCCGCATCAAAAATAGATGAGCATTAGACTGTTTGTAACCTATCTACGAAGCAACACAGCAACAGCTCGATTTAGTCTCAGTGGACGCTGTTCTGGAGGGAAACTAAACTTTAACAACGGTGTCCATTATTCTCTACAAACACAACCCTTCATATAACTAATTATTACTTTTGAGGGGACCGATATATACTAATATTATACTTAGTTATTATACCTCCCTAATGCATCGACTCCCATATTTTGTGGGCGACCTGTTACTATAAGCCCATGCGGACTCTTTGGTACACATACACAAGGGAAATCTTGCTCTATCATTCCTCCTCATGCCTCCCTTTTTCTATATTACCCCCTCCCCCCTTGTACATGTATATGACTCTTTAAAGCTCTAACACTATGTAAAAGCAGACACCCTTCCCCCCCCCCCCCCCCCCCCCCAAACCCACGACTCCTACATCTGAGATTCACGTGGACCGATTTTTTTGTTGTCTTTTGGTGTTTCTTAGATGGGGGGCGGGGTGAGAGTTGGATGATATGATGAAGAGACTTTTTAGTTGAAGAGATTGTTTGTTGGTAGTCTATTTCTGATTGGTTGTGTGACAGGATTGTGGAGGGTTTTGGCTGAGACATGCGTATGAAGTCATGGTTGTGTGTGTTGATAGTGGGGGTGATTACTTGTGTGATGTATGTGGATGGAGAGTGAAGAAGGGGTTTGAGATGGGGAAGTTTAACTGAGATGAATGCAAACACAATTAATTCATATGAGCTTGAAAGCACCGTACAAGGCGCTCGTAACTAAAATTGGCAATTGATCTGGGATAGTCGTAATTCGAAAGCAGAACAAGTGGGTTATTCGGACATTAGAGTATGACTATCATTGTTTGGGTCGGATGTAGTGATTGTGTGTTCTAACATGCCAACTAGTAAATATGTTTCACTGGTCCATAATCGTGTCAATCGACCACCCCGTGCTATGCTGGTGTAATATTTTGAGCTAACACAACAATCTGGAGATTAAAGGTGATGGAGACTATGTCGGGAATCTTAAGGGTCCACGCCTGTATGAAGCCTGAGAAATATATTAGCAGCTGCATGCTGGGAATGGAACAACCTTTTTTCGAACATAAGAACCGCTGCTTAAGAACAGAAGGTAACGGTGTCCGCGCATCCTAACTGTTTGGGTTTTTACAGGTCAAGAATAGAGTACTCTAGGCAGAACTCCTATCTTGAGATACTTTGTTTCATGGTCTTGCGCGTGTGGTTTAGTCAAGGGAAGTAGAGCGGCATTTATTACAAATCTTGAATGTTAGGAGGTGAGTTGTGATGATGTAGTGTGAGTTGAATTGAAGGAAGGAGGTGGTTGTGAATTGTTTTGAAGGTGGTTTTTGTGTGAGGAGTGTGATAGCTGTAGTCTTGTATTGTTAGTTGTGTTTGTTTTTTTTTTTGAGGTGGATTAGGAAAGGTTTTGAAAATTGATGTGTTTAGTGGTTGTAGTTAGAGAGATGTGACCGACGTGTAGAAGAAGAACACCTCGTAGTTGAGAGTAGTGTGAGTAATGATGTGGAGTAGTAAGTGATGATGAGTGTAGAGTAGGGATAGATGGTGTATTAGAATTGAGAAATTGTAGGAAGATTGGAGTTAGAGTTGAATTGGTAGTTTTGATATGAATGATGTGGAAGATTTGATGATGTCATGTGGAGTAGTTGTTTTGTGTGAGTAAGATGTATGTGGGAGAGTAATGTGTGAGTTGTGTGGGTGTGAGGGAGTTGATTTTTAGTGTTAGTTGATGAGTTGTGAGTAATGATTTTGTGTAGTAGAAGAGGATAGGATGAGATAGAAGGAGAGGGGGTTTTGTGAAGGTGTGAGTGTTGGAAGGAGGTGGTTGATAGGTTATGAGGTTTGAGTGTAAGTGATGAAGTAGTAATGACGATTGGAGTGGGATGAGTAGATTAGTATAGGAGAGTAGAGAGAGTGAGAAGGTAGTATTGTGAGGCTATTTTATCATTTTTATTCCTCGTTAAGTATAGGGAGAATTTGGTCTTGCGCTCTTATTTAGTTGTATTTCTAAGTTTTGAAGTCGAGGAGGTTAACCGATATTGGACTTGTTCGCATTGGTGGTTGCCTTGTCTTTTTGAGGAGACATGTAGTATACGTCTTTAGAGTATACGTATTAATGGGAATGCTTTCTGAGAGTAAGAGTCATTTAACGCGATATCTTAAGGATTTGTGTTCAAATTCACATAATCCTGTGCTTTTCGAGTTGGCACAAGTATGCAGGCTTCAATGCGGCTCAAATCATTATTGTATAGACTCGGAGTGTTATTTACTAGGGTTTTGCTGGTTTTCATACTCTTATGTCACGTTTTTACTGGATTCCTATGCTACTCATTCATGTAACTGGTATTTGGAGAGTTTAATATATTGTCATATAGTATAACGTCGACCTGTTGTCTGTGGGACACAATGTTTGGATTTGCCCTGAGGTCATGTACCGCTTGTCTGATCCTGAGTTTAGTTGAGGATCTGTTGGCATTTGTTACACTGTGAAGGTAAGTCAAGGTATTTGGCTCCGTTGGCAGTCCTCGTTCTTTTGTTCTAGTGGAATCGAGACGCAACTCATGATTAAGCGAGATTAGTACGTTCGCATGCTTATCTCCGGCACTTAGGTGTGACTGCCCAATGCAGACGTTGGTTTGAATTGTGCTTGTCGTTTTCACGCTTACCTTTAAGGATTAGTGAATGCAATAGCTGAGCAGGACAATCCTGGAGAGGCATTCCTACTCTTAGCATGGAGCTTGCTCCATAAACTATGTTGTTTATGTCGCTTTTGTCCTTCTATAGGGATTTTCGATAGTCTCGGTTTTTTGATAAGTGTCCTTCTCTTAGCTTCTTAGGTATCCTGACAATACAAACGAACGTTCGAATACCTATCGTCAATCTTCGATTTGTATGTTTGAGGGTATCTTAGTACAGAATTCATAGCTCAGTGTTTGTCTCCGAGTCTTGGCTCCCTCCTGATCTTTAGCTGTGAACTTTTAATAGCCGCTGTTTTTTATGTGAGGCTTGGTTCTATAAGTTGAGAAGCATTTATTCCGTGATGGAGGTTGTAAGATGGAGACTGTAATACAATGCATTTGACTTTTTTGATTTTTTCTATATATCGGATGACGCAGGTTGTTGTGTTTTGGAGAATTTAAATTTTCTTCATACTTAGTGTACCGCGTATGTGTGTATGTCCTGTGTTTCTTGGTTAGTAGTAGGTATGCGCACCAACGTCGTTGTATCCAGTGGTTGGTTGAACCATTGGCTTGGCCAAAGGATGCTTAGTAGCAGGATAGGAAGCTCAGAGAGTATCAGCCATTTACAATGTGAGGATGGTTATTCTTGAAGATTGTGTATACATGTCCGCCGATGTATACTGTAGTTGTTGAGAACTATGAGGTTCTTCTTCGTTTCTTTCAGTCGTGGTTTTTGACTAGTAATTTTGTTTGTTTGCATACCTGGCACATTGTCTTTGCCCGTTTTTGGTAAATATAGGACATGTTGATCGAATGTTCGAGTACGGTGCTAGCGAGGTTCTTTGTTATAATCTTGCTTCATGGATTCCAACGGACGGGCTTGTTAAGAGACGCCGCCGAAATATCGTGCATACGCCAGGGCAGCTTGGGTCTATCGCCAAAGGATGCTTCCTGTGCTATTTTCCATCGATGTTTCAGGTCAGTAGGGAAGATGGCATTGCTTAACGTTTCCTGTTCCAGAGGCTCAGAATCACCCAGTTAAATGCTTTATACACTTTCTTGTTCTAAGCACATTGCACCAAAGCGTCCTCTGGGGTATTAGAGCTAAGGATCTCGTATTCAGTTCTGTAGGTAGTTTAGAATAGTTTCCGTGAAGAAGGCGGTTGCTCCAAGGACCCCACTCGTAGCATCATGTTATATGACAAGTGGGTAATTGCAGCCAGCCGCATTGACTCGCCCAGGCAAAGGATTGTAACTAGTCTCTCAGGTCTGCTCTGTCTTTACGTGTACTCTGGCTGTCGATAATAGATGTTCAATGTCGCAGTTTAAAGTGGTTTGTAATATAATCACGTTTTTAGTCACCCTTCGTAAGATCTGGTAAGTATCTACTTATTATTTATTAAGTGTATCGCTTTTTTATTTGTCACTTTCACTATGGCTGGAGAGGTTTATATCTACGTTGTTTTTCTTGGCTTCAGCACGACTATTTTGGAGTGTGGTACCATGGGGTTGGCAGACGATCTTCAGTAGATGGCCTTGGTATATGGAGACTATCGTACTACATGTAATCTTGTCTATCTGCAGGTTCTGCTTTTGCGCGATGGTGTGACGTGTTGAAGGGAAGGGCGGGTCGTCGTGTACGCACGTAGTACTATGCGTCTTATTAGGTGCCCGTATTTGGCGGTGCTACGTAATAGCTCCGACATGGGGCTATTAGTAAGCTCCGTTGAGAGTTTGGAGTGCTTTACATTGAAGATCGCTGATACCCTGATTCGGAGATGTTTTTGGTACGTGTTGCGCAGTTTCTAGGACTTGGAAAGCGGCTTTCTTAATTCTGGTTCTTTCATACGGGTTCTATTTGATGTCCTCAAAGGGGGATTTATTTGAGGCCGATGTCTTGACGATGATTTACGGTTCTCAATGTTTTCTGCGTATGATGCTGTAGTCTCTTTATCTTCTTCTGTATCACTGTGGCTCAAAGGACCCTGGTTGAAAGGTGTTGCCAGTCAAGTAAGGTTGCTTTGAATCTCTCCACAGCGAAGAGTCCGAGAGCGTATCTCAAGGAATGGGGAATACACACCCAAAGTCCATCCATGTTCGTTCAAATTCTCTTGCGCTATTGTCCAATTAGGAGAAGGGTCGAACTATTTGAGAGCTCATGCGATATTGAGTTCGCAGCCCTTTTGGTACTTTATTCGGGTAATATTGATTCTCCCTTGCTTACATCTCTTTCAGGCAACTTCTTGTTGTAGTCTCTAATTTCCATTATTTGTCTTGTTTTCATATGTCAATTGCACAACAGACGGGGCTTATTTCTTGTGTTGTACCAGGCGTTGACACAAAGTACAGCTTATCCGTGCTTTGTAGTTCCTCTATTTTGTATGTGTTTATTCTGTCTAAGTATTACATTTTTTCTTTTTGTCCGGGATTCTATACTTCAAGCCGAGATCTTTCCATGTTGTTAGAGACTTAGTATTCCTAAATTATAAGTATGATGTTTTGGTGGTTTTTTTAGGTATGTTGTGATTGTATTTTAAGACCACTTGTTAACGATGGAAACGTTGAGTATACTATAGACATATCTCTTTTCATGTCGTTGCAGACGAGTCGGGTGAATGGTTGGAGAGCTTTCTCTTTGAATGAGCTCGCGTGACCTATTTCTGTAATAAAGCATTAGTGTACAGGCGTACAGATTGTATTAAGTGGATGCATCGGGTGTCCGGTCGCTTGTGTTCTACCTTCGTTATGGTGACTGTTGGATTGAATACCTGAGCTCTGTGACTGATCTGTTCAGTAGGAGAATTTGTTGAACCTCAGCTGGACTTTACAAGAGCAGGTCAATCATTTTACCTTCCTCTCTCGGGCTGTTTGGTCTTTAGGAGTTTTTGTTAATGCATGGCTTTTAGAGCATCAGTATGGACAACTTATTGCTTAATGCAGAGTGGCTTGTGCATCTGTAAACCTAAGTCATTAGGAACAGAGTGCAACTGTTTGTGTCAGAAAATGCATAGTTCGGGAGAGAGAGCCGATTGTGATCAGAAAGATTTTCCTCAACATATCCGTGACTAGTAGGTTTGTTAAAGAAAGAGAGACACTGCCTAGATACACACGTCGTCGTATACGAGGAGCACGGAGTTACAGTTAACCATATGGATTACTAACAAGAGATCCATCATGATTCGAAGGACCCGCGGGACACTCAATGCTTAGTCCGAAGCGTAACCTTTCGCATGTCCTCGTTGCTTCTTGTTTGTTTATGTGTGAGCACAACCGGATCAGATGGACAACTAGCGGACTGCTGAGATTGTATTGTATGCTCTTCGCCAACAACCTCGCTCTCATTTCTCCATTGGTATATCTGCTTGGGATATCGCTTGCTGGAGATTAAGCCTAGATTGAAAGATCTGTTGTAGTATGTGTCCTTGCGGTACAGACTTTCTGGGTCTTCCAGCTGTAGTAAAACAGTTGCTTTTAAAGTGCTTATATTGTAGGGCGATGTGGAGTGGATGGTTGAGAGTACAGGAAGGGTATCGAACGGATTAACGATCTAGGCGCAGGATATTTAGCAGATTCACCCCCTGTCTCGAGCACAGTTATTATGTGACAGAGTCTCGGTCCTCCCCAGGGTCATATTTTTAGTGGATAGCGTGTTGTCTTCTGGACGTACTTGTCTTTCAGTTCCTACGTTTCACTTTTGTTGATTAAGTATTTGCCACGTGGCTAACACGCGAGGTTGTTCTCCTCATATATCCTTGTATGTACTCGTTATGTAACCTTTGATCCTAGCGGTGTTTGAATGTGACGATAGAATGCAACTCGGGCATTAGTCTTTGACTTGTAAAATAGTACTATAGAAGCAGCTTGGCGACACGACCTGCGCAGGGTAAGTTTTACTACGTGATGTCTCCGTGAAAAATTGCCAGGCATTACTTGAATATGTTACATCGTCTTAACCCTTGGGGTTGAGTGAGGAGTGCACCTCGAGCTGTCTATTTACTTGTTAGTGAATTATTTTACGTTGTGATTCAAGTGTCGAACTTTAACGTACCCAGCGACCATCCTTCCCCCCTCTTTGTGGCTGTACTTGTCGATGGTGCGAAACTCTCCTATTGCGGGCCTCTTTAGGTTGTATCTCTACGATACGTGCTAAGACGGAGAGGATTTTAGGATAGAGCCGTCGAAGATGAGACGAGTATGATCATGATAGATCGCTAGCAGTTTTGGAGAGTCCTTGATTCTAATATCCAGGTAGAGATCAGAGCTCGAATGTATGAAGTTTCGTACGGTGCGCATTACCTCAGGCGTGTAATTGAAATTGAAAGTAGTGCTCCTTTCTCTATGGACGTTAGCTTGCCTTTGTTTTCCTGCCTTAATTATTTACTTGGGTCAACTCGTATAGCAAATGACAGTATGAATCGGACGGTAATATTGGAAATGATGGACAGATCAGTTTGGCCCACATGTATGACTAATAGAGAGTGTACAAGGCGCTAGTTTGTTTTTCTTGTATTTGTGAACTTAACAGACACACGTTGTTTCTAGCAGTTCTATAGGCGGGTTCGGTGATGCGCACATGGTTCTATTATACCCGGGATGAAGCTCCCCTCTAATCTCTTATTTGGGCCCACTCCTGTGAGATCCAAAGTCTACCTGTTCATGATTGAGTCCTAGTATTTTCCCAGTAGTGTTATTCAGAATAACGAGAAGAACTTTTAGCAGACAGCTGAGAAGCTTGAAGGACAGAACTAATCTTACACGCGGGCTAATTCCGACTAGCTTTCGTCTGAGCTGTTGCTATACGATGCACCAGAGTTATCATCTTTGGGACACCTTTCGATAGATACTACTTAAGATCCATACAATGAAATGCGTCTTAACTCTGTTCTGTGAGTTAATTTACAATTTTAGCGGCTACGATGATTGTCGCAGCGGGTACGATCACTTTGTATTTTTTGTGTCCTTTTGACGATTATGAGTTCAGAAGATGTGCTCATTTGAACATTCTATGTCAGCATACAGCAGTGCAGTCTGCAAGGGGCATCTACCATGATTTCGGCTTTTTGATAGTGGGGTCAGTTGATTCACTTTAGAACGGTGCTTTCCAGGCTCGGCATTCGGCCGTTCTTTAGATTTATTGAGGATGTACTGGGACATTTAACTGACTCTTCTTTTATTTCTTTCTGTTGCTATTGTTAGAAAGGGTTATTGTTGTGGTGTTGAACTATCGTTACTATAATTTCTCGCGCGGATTCGACCTTAACATGATACGACCGATGGGCCTCTTTCTTTTATTCGTTCGTGAGTTCACACAAGATCCGGAGCCTATCCGGTGTTAGTGTAAGTGATTCACCTCATTTTTTCTAGGTGTTTATTAGTGGCTGTGACCTGAATTTTCTTTTGCACGCTGCATTCCAGATTTGTATCGGTGCCATCGCGACTGATGGAGGATTGAACTCACTAACGCTAATTGTCTGTTGTGTTATATCTTTCTTTTAGAGCATCTTTTATCGGTTGTCTCGTGACCGCTTTGTAACCGACGTTCCAACTGTGAACCGTGTTTTTAGAGCTTTGATTCATTATTTTTTGGTATGTTGCAGATCTATCAGTACGAACGGCCCTGTATTTTAAGGAGTAGTAAAAGCCAATATTTGTTTCATCACGTGATGACAGAATGCACGAGTAGCATAAACTCTTGGTTGTCGCGCTCGGTTACTTTACAAGGTTTTCCGTGCTATGCCCGCAGCATTGAATAAGGCCCTCACGCCGAAAGTGAGACTAAAACTCTTCATATGGTCAACTGGCGTTTTGATGATTATATGGGTATTAATGACTACGCCTTAGCTGAGTAAGTATAGTGGTTAACACAAGCATACTTGCCTACCATTCGTTTGCTGCTTTCGTTCGTCGCTGGTTTATAGTTTTTGTAGCCGTACGTTAGAGTGTATCCATGCTTTCCTTTCCACCATTGAAAAGCGTCGCTATTCGGGGCTGAACGATTCTGGTATTACGCGTTTGAACGATCGCTTATAGTTTAGCAACACCGCAGCCAATGAAAATCTTCCCAGGTAATTTGCACACTCCTCGGTAGTAACAATAGATTATCGTTTTTAAATCTCTTAGTGACAGTATGGTTGTTTAGTATGTTCTTTGATGCGCCCATTTCTTATTTGTCGTTAATGATCTTTTTAAATTATTACTTGCGCCGTACATCTCCTTTATTCAGTGCTTAAGCTCGCCATTAAGCGTATATGAGCAGCCATACGGACTCCGTTAATGTCAGCTTGGAAGTCTGTCAACGGGGAGATAAACGCACAACCTACATACTTCTAAGCTTGAGTTAGAGTGAATTCGGCAGTATTGTTTTACAGTGCATGAGATTTCGAGTGGCCATGATAACCAGACAATTATCGACCATAGACTCATCTTTCTTTGAAAGTGGGCCGTCTTTATCTTAAATTTAGTTATGTACTATCGGAAATGCGGTAGCATGTCCGTTTAAGCTCTTTTTTTATGCTCGTTCAACGCCTGCGGGCACCCGAGACATGGTCCTGAGTGTTAGATAAACTTAGTCATATATGGTCTATATCTGGTTGGTACACATCGGTCTACTATTTCCGATTTTATGGGGTATGCGTCTGGGGATTGCCTTGAACGGCAGGAATCCGGCTGTAGTGGTGCTACTGTTGTACTGATATTTGTGCTTGTATGATTAAGTATAATGTCTGAAGGCTAGATTACCACTTGAATCACTTATCGCCCATAATTATAGATAGGATTCGGGTTATAATTACTTTCCACTTTCGGAGAATAGGCATGTCGGACCCATACGCACGAGTTAGTCGACGTCGATTCATCGTGTAGTGAGAACTGCACTTGTAGGAGGTCCAGGATAAGATGTGAAGCAAAGTACGGACGTTGTTCCTATCAGGAGGCTGATTTCTCAAAGCAGCGATGTATGCAGAGTAGCTTGATCAAATCGGACCTGGAATGGCTCGTCTGGGTATTCATTTTTTTACGTCTTGCTGAAGATAGATATGCCACTATCCAGTTATCTCTAGATGAATTATATGAGCCATGTGACCAGGCGACATGCATCCTTACAGTTGGAAGAATTTCTTTTCTGTTGTCACCAGAGTGTATTGATAGAGTATATGAATCTATGACCTGAGACCTGATGCAACGTACGTACGATTTTTCTGATGTGGATTTCTGAGACAATCTCCAGTGAGAGTCGTGGAGTTTTTACTAAGCTTTCTCTATGAAAGAGAAGACTTTGGTGCACTGGTACGCTCAGGTGGTCCTTAAGTATATGTAGCGTTATTAGAATACTGTGTGCATCTCAGGACGATCGTAAGTATATCGAATGAATGCTGATCTTTTGTTCTTGTACCTTGAGTTATTATCTTTTTATGAAAGTGACGTCGAAGCCGCGCGGCCATATTCCCGAGGTTGTTCATGCCTGGTATACTTTCAGAGATGGACTTTGTACCTACAGTTTTTTGACTTGCTGGCTACCGTCTTTTCGAGTTACGGTAAGCGATTACAGTTGTTCCCACTGTGAAGCGAGTCGGAGTAGGACGTTTCAGTCTCAATCCGATGCCTTTATACCTTTCTAATAGTACATGTCATTCTGGTCCTGAGCGATGATCCCGCTGTAAAGGCGTTGCTGGGTCTCTAGCACTCTATCTATGAGACAGTCTTGTATTCCTATTCAATTTGTCCAGTTTTGTTGTGGCACTTCTTTTGGGATTTACACGTTTAGGAAATGCTGGATTTCGTCTCTATCTATTTTTCAATTTGTGATATGTGTTCAATTGTTACGACGGCTAAACTGAAACTTGCATTTAATTGGTATGTTCATACTACTGTCGGGTCGTAGACCAAGTGATGGTGTGATTGTGGGATTGCAAATACAGTACACAGGTTTATCGTGCCTATATGCTGTTGTTAATAGGAATAAACGATAAACGTAAGTACCTTTTGTTATATGTTGACTTTCGATGGGGTAGCCTGTAGATACCCTAGATAGTTTATCTAACGATTCTAAACCTGTCTTTTGTCAGAGAATTGCTAGCTGCCTTCCAGTGTAAGTATTCTAGCCAACTGTGTCGACAGATGCGGCCAGTGCATCTTAGAATGTAGGTGAATAATGAGTCGTAGAGAGGCTCGATTGTTTCTTCTTCCGATCTACCTTTTCTCGTTTTTTGCTAATTTTATTTTTTTCCGCATTTGTTATTAGGTCGTTGAAGCATTTTAAGATATGTAGTCGTTTTCCAGTCAAATCGTCTTCCTGCATCAGTTTTTCTGGACATAAGTCATGCTTTGTAATCATTTATTCAAATCATGCTCGTATAATCAGGTCTTCCTTCGCTCCATATCCATTACGAGCTAGTGGTTGTACGCTCTACCGATTGCGAATGACGGGTTTCGATAAGAATAAGACTCACTTAGTTAGGAATTTAATTCTTTTCCATCGATAACGTGATTGCCCTACAGAAATTCCTAGAGTTCGGTCCATTGTTTGCCGAGAGGATGTTCAATAGAGAAGTCATCAGATATGAGAGACTCGAACCGAGCGCAGAATGTCAGTCCATGATTCCGCATAGTGTGATATTTGACGCTGGCTCGTTGTACACGATCAACGGATAACATTGTAATATACTTAGTTGTAATGGAAATTCGGATATTTACTTAATTTCGTCAGGTTGGTGACTCGCCACTTCTCCACTCCGTCTCCATGGTGTAGGCTTTTGGAGCCCCCCCATCACACGTCCCCCCCCCCCCCCCCCCCATACTCCCTATTTTTCTGTAACGGTATGGCAGCCAGAGACTGGAAACTGACTCCTAGTTTCCAATTAATAAGCAGGATTTTGTTAAAAGCTGGGCCAGAGCATAGAACCAGGGGTCCGACTGGAGCCACTAGTTATAGAGGTTTACGGGGGTAAACTATGGTTAGTGAGAAGGAATAGAGAAGGCGACTAGATCATTGCTATGGGTAACCCAGGTGCTTTGTTAATATAATTTTTAATTGGAGGTAGGGCAGTGTATTCATCGAGGATAAATTTCTGAATCTTTCAAAAGCTTCAGTGGGCGGCCGTAGTGCTTCAATAGCTGATACTGTTGGATTGATGGGTTGATAAACTTTTCCCCCTTGTATTGGACAGAATAATTAGTATTTTATAGTTAGAGGTAGAAGTTTTATTTGTTCCTAGTAGTGCCCTAACATATAGTCTGACATAGATATGGAGGTGCTATCGTTTCATTAGGTCCCCGAAATGGCTTTTTGTAATTGTATTACTGTGAGTCGGAAGTGCAATTACCATTTGTCTTGACTGATCTTCACCTTTATATAGCCTGTATATATATTGGTGTGCACGTATTAAGGCTTGTTGTTCATTTTACTCGTAATTAGGGGCGGCCGTCCTCTCTATGACCGACTCGCGACTCTTATATTGACATTGTATATTTTATTATGATGATGAATTAACCGTTTAGGTTAGCTACGTCTGTAAGTGTTATACCAATGTACTCGTTATTTAGATTACTGTTGTGCGCGGCATTACCGTTGTCTCATGTTATGTTCTTGTTGAATGAGTAGCTAGCAGAAGTAGTGATCTGATGAAGCTGACACCGATCGTGCTTCTCCGACTCTCATCGCGACTCAGTTCATCTTGCCATGATGATTGCTTATTCTTTTTTCACGGTCTTTTTCGTCAGGTCGCCTAGATTGAGGCTAACCAGTTAGGGACTATGTGAAATTAACGTAATATGTTAAAGACTCGAAAGCGTGTGTCTGATAAAATGAACTGTAAGAAAAAGTTCTGACCATTGAGTTTGTATCCAACGCGGCTTCATGACAAGAGAGCACGGGAAGTTCCCATACCGGCTAAGGATCAATTGTGTTCCTTTACTGGTGCATTCAATTTTAAAAGTTGATAGGTCTACGCTTTCTCTGCGACTGCCAAGGAAGATCAGTGTCACTCTAAGCTAACCAATCTCAGCTCGTATGATGTGTATGAACGAGCAATAATTTATATTGGCTGTGTCGATTGGCTCCTTGGATTCCCCTTTGAGAGAACGCCTTTGGATTTTAGTGCCTTAATTTTGGTAGCAAGTGTATCTACGATCCGTATTTCTATTCGCAGAGTTAATCAATTCTTTTGGTGAGCAGACCCTGAGAAGGGTTGTGATATAGTATCACTACTATCTACTTCGATTTTAGACTTTGGCTCGGGTCTTTCAGAACGGAGATACTACGCCATTGGTATTATTACAGGATTGATAGACGTATTTTAAGCAATGTTGGGGAATACATTGTTACCTCTACTCTCATGGCTTCTGTTGATTTTAGCTATCGAATAGACCCCAGAAGAGTATTCGAAGTTTAATATCCGTAGTCTGTCTTGTGTTCACTATTTCGAGTTTCGATCGATTTTGGTATCGAGGAGCACTGCTACAGGGTTTCGTCTTGCAGGTACTATCGTTGCGTCGCCGATAGTATAAGGTCATATATGTATTATTGTGATAGTCAGCCGCGTGCGCTTGATATTGACTATAAGAAAAACCCCTGGGCTTGATGTGATAAGGTACGTGCAGTGGGATTTTCTCGAAATGTGAGTGAGGAACTCAACGTCACTAGTAGAACTCAGACAGAGAGGTAACAAGTGAATTGGGGGTGTTCGCCACTTACCTTAGATCGTACTTTATTAATCTGAAGCATCCTTGATCCATAAGGGCACGTCTTTCACTAAGAGAGCACGATATGTAGAGACTCCCCCCCCGTTTTGATGAGACGGGTTTCCCACTAGGAGGATGCGAAGAGCCCTGCTCTTCTTTTTATTTTGTGACAAATTTGACTCTACCTGAGATATTGACAGATGCACACCGTGACCTGTCCGGGTTCGCTTCTAGAATCAATATTGCTTGTAACGAGATCGCACGCCAGTTTCTTCTTTCTATTAAGACTTAGACTCAGATTCCGACCGTAACCGCATAGTAGCCGCAGCTACGCATCCTACACAGATTATTGGACGTGCGCGTGACGGCTGTTAATCGGTCTCCATGACGCATCATGGCGATGGCGTAAGACCTTTTCGGGAGCATCATATTTTGCTTTACGTCTGGGAAACTCTTGACCCTGATTTGAAACTCAATGAATCGTATTTTGCGCCGTCAGGCTCTCATTTGATTTGGATTATCTAGATTTGGTTATTCATATCGATCGTTCTACCTGTGGCATTCCTGCCAGAGATGAATTGTAGGGTTTTAACTAGCGGGGGGCGATAGGAGGTTTTGTACGAAGGCAGACGTAATCGGTGCTTTGACACATGTAAACTGATGTTGTGATGTATTGAGCCACCATTCAGAAGACACGTAGAATCCCGGTATTTGTGTTACTAAAAAATACGATCTATATAGTATTCGTATCGCTTGCTAGTCGCATTTAAGACTTAAATAGTAATGTGCGTATTTGACTTTGGCCGTCGTGACGTATCGATAAAGTCGCATCACGTTTATGGACTCGCACACCGATCCTTGACTATACATTCTCGCCCTATGTACTGTTATAATTGATCGGTACTCTCAGTTAGTCTTACGAGTACCCTATCTCAGACCAGATCATTGGGATCACTAACTCGTACGCAGTTTGGACCAAAAAAACTATCCTGTCCGGGCAAGGTTGCTGCTACTCGGTTTACATTAACTGGGTGTCCACGTTCGTATGAAATACTTTAATGTTCTTGTTACGCTTGTTTCTATGGTGCTCATTGATATACTCTTCCTAAGAAGAGTATCAATAGGTACATTGAGCCGCCTCCCGGGAAAAAGAGTCTACCAAGTATGAACGGAATTATCAGTGCATATCCCCCAGATACTACTGGTGAGTGGTATCGAGTCATGTAGTGTGAAGAATCAAACCCGAGTACATTTTAAGTCTGAACATTATGCTAGTTACAGTCTAATATGGTAAGGGGCATATGCCAGCTAAAGCCGAAGTTGCGGTGACGTTACGCCGATTGAATTTTAGTTTGACTGGCCAAAGACTCTGTAGGGGGTTGGCACTATACCCCTGAATATTCTCGTCTTTTTGTTCAGACTTGTGTAAGGCTACATTGAGACTCGACGTGTAACATATGCGCGAATTCTTTTTTCAGTAGATGTATATGCGGAGAGGTGATTTCTTCCTGTAACCCTAGATCCTCTAGGTATATGTGTGAGGCCCCCGGACCCCCAATAAGTTTTTATACATGTTCGGGAAAGTTCTTTGTATCGACTCAATGTCGGTGTCGGTATATAGGCATTATTGAGATTAGATTCCGGCAGTGTTGTATTGTGTTTTCAGCGTTTCGGTGGAAATTTGGTTTCAATCATCTTGATTCACTGTTGATGTGCGGTTTGTGTAAGTATTGTTAAGTTCGGCGCACACCGGTACTGGTAGATTTAGTTCTGTCGATCTGACTTTCTTGCATGCCGTTATTTTCTAATATTTCAATTTGCTGTGTGTGCATTCGTTGCGTACGCACGCTGACGCTTTTTTATTTGTTTTTGATTGACTTTTGATATGCTCAAAGCTTTACTGAGATTATGGCTACCTGAGTGTGAGACGGATATTTTGACAGTTTATTCTATGGTCACTTGGTTTGACTATAGTTATAGCTCATAGCCGCTGTAATCCTCTGGTATTAATTGAGACGTCCCGCTACCTTGGTAGATCTATGTTCTATCGGATCTCTTCGTGGACGCAGCATAGATTGTTGAGAGAGCTACGTTGATCCTTAGAGGTTAACTTTATTTTACATGAGTCCTAGGATCGCTTCGAAGTGTTGTGTCGTCTAGTCCATTCACTGAGGGGTCTGTTAGAAAAAGCGAAGGGGTAGTATGTGGAACATAAAATTAATCGTAGCTATAGAGTCTAAGGATTATTATAGTATCTTTTCCTTAGCCAATTGCGTACATATCACATCTATTCTCTCAATGTCCATGTGCTAGGCTAGCTTGAAGAGTTGTGTTGTTGTAGTAAGATCAAATTGCGTGTGTTTGGATCTCGAGGGTATTATTGTGGCGTGTGGTAGTATTTTCTGTGTTGCTGTGAAATCATCATCCATAAACCGGAACTGTGTCAAACTTCTTCGTGTTTGAATCTGTGTATTAGGAATGTTGTTTTGACCTTACTTTGTGAGTGTGTTTGTGCCTAATTTGGTCGTATCGGCACTATAGTGTTGTGATGTAGTTGTATTTTTCCGTCTTATCAGTTCCGCGCGAAGGCCTAAAAGTTCCTCACTTCTGATACAAGAGTCAGATCGTGCGCAAAACATGGTCGGAGACCGGTCGGCTAAGTAAATCCCTTGGCTCTTAATAGAGTATCTCACTGACGCGGTATGTATTTCATAGATTTTGTCAATTGGGAAGGTAATGATAGTTAGAAGAGTAAGTTACGCAAGTAGGAGTGTGATTTAAGGATTAACTAATTGGATAGTGATCTGCTTCGCTCCCTTTTGTGGAAATCGTAATGTTTTATTAAAAAAGCAAGGTTCTTTGTATGGTTATAAAGAGGTCGCCGCGTCCAGTAGGTCATTAGTAGATCTCATCGAGCTAACTAGCGGAGCGCCATTCAATCGGGCGTGTCGTTGTACCAGGTCCTTGCTGTTTGGTCTCAATTCTCTTTTAATTATTTATCGCTGTGTCGGTGTTGCTCGTACTGAATCTTCCCTTAATCGGTGTATTGCCGATTAAGGTTCTGTGGGCTAAGTCGGTGTTGGTTACTTCACTAAGTGCTGTCGGGTTGGCTTAGACGGATATGACCATCATATTCACTCAATTGTCCGATTACGTAGTTTATCAATTGCTCAGTATATTAAGGAGCCACTCAGAATAAAGGTACTCTTTGAGTTAACTAGGTTATTCTTGGACGAGCTTAACACGTACGTGAAAAACGCAACTACAAGTCTGGTACACTAGTGTAATCTTGCGACTTACACCTGTTAGCTTTGCCTATTTATCGGACGACGGTGATCGCTCATCCTGTCGCCCGCCAGGAGATGCTCTTTAGACTTCTGGTCTATTCCACATGCTCTGGGAACTGTGTGTTATAAGTTGGCTGTTAGCGTTAATATTGTTCGAGATGCTCCCGCGCTTTCGTTGGCCTCTACTTTACAACTGATGACTGCCGAGATTTATTGTAGGGCTTTCGGGGTCTCATAGCTTTCTTTCGGGAGGAGCACCAATTACCACGACTTTGTTTGAACCTTGTGACATGATCCATAGTGATGACTCATGGTATAAATGTGTAAAATATCTTCTAATACCCCCCCCCCCCCCCGCCCCCCCCCCCCCTTCGAATGCGACCAAACGTTTAGTAGGAGGAAATTTGCTAACGCTATTAGCGCTATGACAACACTCCTTGAGGTGGATGGTGTAGTAGATTAAGTTGTACTTGGTCGTAGGAGCTAACTTTCTTTTACGAAGATAGTAGACGGGGAGTATCTTGAAGATCCATGCAGCGGGATAGGCGGTGCTATATAGGTTCTATTAGACTACGCATTCGCGCAACCAGTTACGGCCAGGATTCCTTGGTGTTTCGACTATGCTTTTGTGTTCTGATTCGCCGTAATGTTAGAGAGGAGTGCTTATCCTTAGTGTCATATAGGCTATTTTTCATCCTCGTATTTACACACGGGGAGTCGTTTATGACTATGTAGCCTATTCGTGCGGGTGATACATAATTAATCCGCTCTACGTAGCGGTTCCTTCTGTAATTTCGGTAGTATTAACATCATGTTACTGAGCCATTGTGCTGATGAGATCCGCGCAAATAGTCTTCCCAACCCCGGATTTACTGCAACACTTTAGGCGATGTATCTTATGATTTGAGATTCGATGATGGATGTATACCAAACATGAAGCTACATTTCGCCAAGAGCCGTAGTCACTGATTTCTTTGACACTGCCTAATCAAGAGGACGCTACGAGATAATGTTATGAGAGAAACGTCGTTGCTGAGGTTGTTTATCATGAAGAAAAGTCAACTTTGCTCACTTTGAAGTTCGGCAATATCTATCCGATCATTCTATCCACTTCTTTAGGGCGTGATGAACGCGGTTCGGACTTATATCTGAGTCTCTTGAGTATAGGTATTTCCCCGTACGAGGTTAATTATTGCTAATATTAGGTTAACAGCATCGATGAATGAGCGACTTGTCCGATGGAGTGGGCTGTTGTACGCTCTCTTCTCTTCGTTTTAAGCGGGTTCGATGAGCGAGCCAGATTAGTCCCTGATGTTGGATTTATTTCGGATTGCCCATTTTTGGTCAAAAGTACATAATAGTTTACATGAGATCTAGTGATACTGGGCTGGCTTTAATTGAAGAAGATGACAGAAAGTTAGACTTGGAGTCGTCGTGTGGTTTTTAAGTTATTGTAGAGTTGAGACGATATAGAAGGACGCCAGCTTCCTTCATCAGGCGGGTACACCAGACGCGTTTGTATTTGGTACAATGTGTGACGCGTAGAAAACGATAGTGTGTTTGCCTAAAGGAGTAAGGGTGACATTTTCATTCTCCGCGTTAGCGGATGAACTAAGAAGTTTTGATCGAGATGTTGAATGATGGCGTAGGTCGTTCGTAGTGGATATGTCTTGTTATGAATGTTTTATCTGTACGCTAGTTCGTACTTTATTTACTAATGCTTTGTTGTTGAATGTCCATCTAGCTTCATTTATTGTTATTGTGGGAAACCCTCCCGTAAGTAGTTACTCTGCTTAGAAGAGTACACTGGTGTAGATCGCCCTTCAAAACTTTGTTTAGACTTTTTGGTAGGTTCTAATCATACGTATTTGTTTTTTGATTTTACTATGACTTGTTGGGTCCACAGTACAGAAGTACGTGAGCTCTTGCCGGACGACCTCACCGATAGGAAGTCCTATAACATCCATAGAATTGTGTTGTAAATTGCTTGGTGATTGGAGTCCAGAAAGATCCATTCGATTACACGGATCTTTATCTAATATGGTGCGGTCCAGACAAAAAGTATCGCTGGTTTACTCGGATGAATTTAAGCTGACGCTTAGTAAATAGTTTTAAATATATATAATATTAAAACTCTGTTTACACGTTATTGAAGGCCATGTGGGTTAATAATTAAATATCAAATTTAGATTTAATACAATATATTATTATTTATACTAAAAAAAAGTCTGCTAAGTATCAACTGAATACATCGAGCATGTTTTTTTCGTTCGACTTTAGGCTAAAATATTGCAGAAACTGGCTTAGGCGATTGATTAAAAATGTGTTCAGGCCTTCTCGAAGATAATTGAGTCGGTATGCCACTGCCATCTCGTGACAATTAAAATAATTACGTTTGTTAATTGTAGCTGCCTCCTATACAGTACAGGTATGTTACTATAAATACTGCAGTGATCATAAAAGGTGACATTACACAAGTTAAAAAGTCAACTTGTTCTATGAGAGACCATGGTCAGTTAAATAAAATTAACTTAGACGCTTACATGAAGTAAGAACGTATAAAAATACCTTCCATTGAATACATACGTCAATTTTTCATCAGGTTCGAAGCCAGACGCTTTGCCGCTCCAACAAAGATTTTATTTTGATGACCATGTTATGAAATCTACAAACTTTACAAACATGAGGCTTATTAAGACTTTCCGCTATAATCGATTGTCTTCTGCACTTATGCTCAGCGCAGGAACTTATTAGCATACCTCTTATTTTAAAATCATAAATGAATAGTTTAACCCTCCAGAGACGAGAGCTTTTTTTCGATAAAAAATATTTTTTAATTGATATTTAAGTCACGGATAACAATTATTCCTAACAATTTAACAAAAAAAAACGCTTAGTCGTTGTATAGAAACCCCGCATGACTATGGTCATGCTCATCTTTATATTAACGTGTAATATTGTGTACGGACAATAGTAAGGACGAGCGTGGCCGTATGTGCACACAAACATTCGGGGTTGAAATATAGAAATATGAAATATAAAATATTTATAATTTTACCTTTTTAGATCAGCATATTTTCAATACAAATATATTACCAAAAGAACTGTAAATAATTTGATGTTTTAATAAAAAAATAACGTAACAGTTTCAAAAAGTTCATTAAAAAAAACGGAAATTCAAAAGATCGCATGTGCATTTGGTGGCCGTTTCTGTCCCCATGGCTGATGACTTACTGAAGTCTATACCCTTCTTAACCAAATATGAGTGAGAGCAACGATATTTAGGTAGAAAAAGGATGAATAGTGGGACCAATAGACAACGGTGTTTACTGTCGCTGTAATCACGTGTTAGAAGTCTAAATAACTACACTGAAAATAATGAAAACTTCGTGATGAATAAATTCATTTGTATCCGTAGAGACTGATAATAACACAAACTATTTTCGCAGATATCGTCTGTGTTATTGTCGTAAATTTTCAAACAAATGTGTCTAAAATTTGTGTTTGTAGTACAAGTATAAAATAAATAAAGTGAATGCGATAAAAGCTCGCAATTTAGGCGTGATAGGGATTGAAATGAAATGCCAATGGCAAAACTAAATCTGTGAAAGCTGTCACTTTCATACAGCACTCGAAATATCAATGAATGGCTAGTTTTTGTTGAATTAAACGATCTTTATTATACTGAAATGATAATTGAATCTCAGAAAGCAGAGAAGAATTTATAATCTATATTATTTCATTTTTTCGACATGTTTTAAATTAGCTTTGCGAAAGTATTCTAGGTAATTAAAAAAGTTCTAGCATTTTCGATCTTTTACGTCATGCCAGATAAACTCAATAACAAATACACCATCAAACCGATCAAGATGTCGTATTGATTAGGGCTGGGTTTCCCAAACTCTGTTCCGCGGAACACTGGTGTTCCGTGGGATCTAAATTTCTCGAAAATTTGGAATGGTGATATACGCTACAACACATTTAAGCATCGTCAAATATCTAGGTACAGGCGGAGAATTTAAGGGCTTTTTTACTCATATTTTTATGTAAAATGTTTTAAAAATAATTAATCAAACAATAATAAGTGATTTAATAACATATATTTTTACTGTTATGAATTACCCGACCCAAAAAAAATCTGTGTTCCGGTAACATTTCCAGATTTACGAAGTGTTCCATTGCACAATAAGTTTGGGAAACCTTGGATTAGGATATCCAATCCCGGAGCCTTTTTGTGATCCCGGAATTTTGCGATTGATTAATTTTCAATCCCGGGATTGGGTACTCAACGTGAAATCGTGTATAATTTGAGAAAAGTTTTGGTGAGTCGTTGTTTTTTTTTTAGCTCACCGAGGAATTTAAAATCCTCAATTCCCTATACTTTTTCCCCAAAATATCAACGTGACTCGTTTTATTATTTTTTTTAGCTCTTCCAATTCCAAAATCCTATAAATTTTTGGAATTTGCTAAAATGATCGCGACCATACCAATCCCGGAATTTCAGAATCGGAAAATTAGACGGGATTCTGAGATTACGGGATTTGGGATCCCGGAATTGGAAACCCTAGTATTGATATTACAAGAAACTATGAACACACAAACTTCTAATCACTAGCTAGAGTTAATACCGCTAAGCTGTATAACTTAACGATTTGTTTCACAGGTCCCCAACCCTTTCGCTGAATTCCCCTCTTACACCATTGCTTAAAATATAATTTCTCCCTACTCAAGATAATCTAACTCAAAAGGTATTATATATTTGAAATAATATACATATACGCAGTTTATGTACATAGTATTATAAATTTGTCGATCGCTGCTGTCTAGTTGGTTAGAGCTTTATCTACCGACCAGACGGGTCTGGGTTCGATTCCCGGTAAGGTTAATGTAAAATTTAGATTTTTCAATTTAAATTTGAGACCTAAGACATGGGTGTTTGTGATGTCAATTTACCTCAAATATTTGACACACTGGCATAAACTGTAATGCCTAATATTATTTAAAAAATATTGAAATGATTTTTTCTTACTATTTTTTAAAATTACTAAAGCATATTTTAATGAAAAAAACTTCAGTGGAATTACAGGGTATTCAAAAATATCGTCCATGTGCATATGTGAAATGATTTAATGAACATGTCATGTTGTATTTAAAATAATACTTTGAAAGAATTTAACAAAGCAACAACGAGGAATTTCTCAATGGTTGAGAACACCCGGTTTATTGTATATGACTTTAGTTTAAAAAAACATTATAATTGATATCCTTTATCAAATATATATAGATAGAACATAAGATAGATCAATATTAATTTATTTCCAGATTTTGCTGGGAGTTTTGTACGACTTATTGTAATTCTATTTTAATAGCAATTGGCCTTAACTACGAATAGCAAATCTGAGACATATTTTAATCTCTACCTTATCCCTAAACCAGTTTATCTTACACTTGGTTTAACGGTAACTTCCACAAAGCTAACAGTGATGCTTGGTAGTAATGTATATCGCTACCCTAAAGCAACAGTGGGATAATATACTGACAGAAGGCAAAAGTCAAAACACTTTATTTGGAGATTATCATGAAATTTTAACATTTATTTATGCATTTTAACTATTACTTATCGTTTGAAAAACTTCATGACATTCGACAATAATTAACGAATCCGATTCAAATATTCAAAAGCCTTAAGTTATTTGTAGTTCTTTTTGCTGCCGAAAATAACTCTAATCGGAATTGACTTGATGTAGATTATGTTAAAATACATAAAACATGGCTAAATTTTTTTTTCAGAAGATACAGCTTGTTAAAATTTACCTATCTTCATTCATAATTCAAAACAGTCAGTTATTGACTTGACGCTTTTTGCCAGTATGTCGAATATATTATATATGAGTTCGATTCGGTTGCCAGGTGAGCAATGCTTCCATCTATTCGTTTGCGACTTCACTGTTTCAAATCGCTTAATGGAAAACATTAATTTATTAATTGGTTTGAAACCACAGGTATTTATATGTTTGTGCTATATTCAACCGTAAAGATTTATGAGCTACAGGTCCATTTGTCGAGAAGCAACATGGTTGATTTAATTATTTCCAGTTATTTGTTTTATAAATATAACATATGTTATTTTAAAAAATAAAGCATCTTTTACACTGATTTTACATTTACATTTGACATTAATAATGGGATATCTTTACTAAACAGAGTAAAAAGGTGTAACGTACAATTGGTAATAAAAATTTGAAACGAATTTAAAGATAAAGATAGACAATATAAATAAGTGACACTAAATTGACTATAATTCAAATATATTTAGTTGAGTGGTAAATAAAAATAAATAATTGTTTTTCTTATTCTGTGAATTTTTAAAATATTACAATCACATTAGTAACTATATACGACAATTTTTGATAAACCCGAGAAATACCTAAACTAGTCGTATCTTATTAAATAAATCTGTATTTCTTATATTACAAAAAAAGCTGTTTTAATTTTTAAAAATAATACTTTTCCACCAATTATTGATAGTGAACATTTTAAAACTGACACATTTTCTTTGTTTTATTTCAAAAATATCATCAGTTGGAAATACTTGCAATGACAAAATCTAGTCTTTATCATTTAACTCTCGCGGCTCGGAGACTAGAAAAATACTTCTCTGCCGATGGAGGTCGTTTAGGGACCCCAGTGGTTTCCTCATTATTGTTCCTCATTATGTTTCCTTATTCTTATGAATTTCAAGAAAAAAAAGATAGTCTAAGGCAGTGATGCACAAACGCGGCCCGCAGGCCGTATGCGGCCCTTTTTTAATTTTGTTGCGGCCCTTAAATCTCTTTCTCAAACATACTTTTTTCACGTAAAACATTTATTAAACAAACGTAAGCAAGCTTTTTCTTCAATGAAGAAGAAAAAATCGGTTCAAAGAAACAGGCTTACAAATATTATGTCAAATTAAAAAAAATAGTTAAAAATTAACAAAGACAATGAACGCAATAACTTATGAATTGCATATAAATGAAACATAAATATTTCACAATGAAATGATTTTTAATAAGCAAGTACTCATGATCTTTTTTTTGCATGGCTTATTTATTTTCTAAATAACACGGTCAAAATAATGAAATGGAACCTATTACTCATTTATCTAAATTCACTTTATCTTTTTTACACGTTTTTAAGGCTGTTTTACATGGAAAATACATATTTTCTGTATAAAAAAAGGATTGAGCGTACTTTAAATCATTTTTTTCTTTGCGGCCCGAACCCACGTTAAATTTGTTTTATGCGGCCCGCTAGAAGGTAAAGGTTGTGCATCACTGATATAAGGGCTTTAAAATATCTCTCTGCATCATTCCTCATATATTTTTTTTATAAAAATCCGTGGTTTTTTAATAAATAATCATATTTTTAGTTGCGCGTAAAAAAGACGTCATTCCAGTGCAAATATGAATTTGCTACTGACGCGTTCAGCCAAGTTATCTTACGAACGATCGCTGATAAGCGGGCGTTTATCTCATTATCGCATTATCGCGTTATTGCGTATTTATATAAATTACAAAAGGTCCAAAAAACTATGATATAAGAATAACTTAATTATAAACATTGTATCACCCATATTAAAATAGATATTTAAGAAAATGTGGGTATTGGGGTCGCATTTCTTGAGCTTAGAACCGGAAAAGTTAAAAAAAAATGGTTACACTATTGCAAGAAAAATGTGTAAATACAATGCTTTTTCACTGGTATGCTAACCCCTCAAATAAAACAACCAGTTAGTTATCTGTAGAAAAATTCCACAATGTAGTCGGAAATAGTTTTGAAATATCTGTCAATGTCTTTGCGTCTGGGCGTTCGGCTAACAATATTAAATTTACAATCCACTTTCACGAATCGTTAGATATCACCAGAAATATGCAATTTAATAAAAAAAAAAACACTGACAGCATTCACATGTTGCTCTCGTACACAAAAAGAAAAATACATTACTCAGTACATTCCTAGTTTCGCGTTTAAATTATTACAAGTGAGCGTTCCCTAAAGAAAGTCAGTTGGATAAATCCACTTATATTATAATATCCGTTTACCCTCGAATAGAAGATTTATTCCCAATTCTTTCCGCTGTAAGGGTACATTTCAAACATATCTCAGTTCAAACAATCGACCTATTTCGCCTGCTACGAAATAATAAAAAAAAATAAGACCGCAAGCAGAGTTCTGACAGCCTTCTCGTGAAAGCTTAGACACTTACACGATATGAAACTTTGTATTGGACACTAAGAATTACCAATTTCGTTTTTACGCGAAATATTCAAGAAGAAATGTTTTATGCTGTCTGAAAAAATCAAGATTTGCAGTGAAATATCAAATCCTCGACACATATCGCAATAAATTGAAAATTTTAATAAAAATATGAAACGTCAATCAAATAAAATTCACGTTTATTAAAAAAAAAATGTACAATAAAGGCGTAACAAAGTGAAGACGCTTTTAAAAAATAGTACTTATGCGTTTTTTCATCATTGCAATTTATTGAAACATTTTTTTATATTTGAATGCAACATTATAAAAAAATGTTCTCTTACATCGAATTCGACAAAATATCTTTCATTTGCAATAGGTTAGGTGTCACAATCCATCCCTTCTTTTATTAACGCGCTGGGATTCTTATTGAAATTAAAGCAATCTTACTGTTGGTGTATCCAATGTTAAAAAACAATAAGTAGTTAAATAAAATTTAATGTTTCGAATGAACATTACTGTATTTGACTTGATAGCATTTAACTAACTTAGCCTTGTATATATTAGTAACATGCACTTATCAAACGGTTTACAAGACCTCTGGGACCAAATTTCTGTACTTTGACAGAAATCAAAGCAAACAACTAAATATATGTACACGTACATAAACCTTGCAATGTTTGCATAACAGCGCAGCAAAACAACCCAAAGACCCATTAATTACAAGGACAAAAGGTAAAAAGCATTGTTTTTTTAAGATACGTTATAAAAAATATATCGTAAGGTTACTTTTATATTTAAAAATAATTGAAAGTAACGAAGAGGTTGTTCACTAATCTTTCTGTAAGAATGTATATTATTCACTTGTGCCTAAGTCAATCTCCAGCGTCAGTTAAGAACTAGACAAATTAAAACAAAACCTTCAAGTGTATCACACTGCGAAAACTTCCTGACAATGACACCTTTTTCAAATTATCTATAGTTTTTTTTAATTGTATTATTCATTGGAAGCCTTTAAATTACAGAATCTTATGTTAGACCGCACTTGGCTGGAAAACATACCGCTTTGCAGGCTCTCAGTTTTCTGACAATTTAAAGTCCGTTCTTATTGATTGTACGTAGGGATTTTATGTCAAGACAAGCCGAGAATGAATTACCGGGAAATTGACGCTTTTTGCTTGTCTCGGTTCTCGGGACCTTTAAATTAAGCAACCCGAGAATGAAGCTTCTTTTATTAAAATTTGTATATATACAGTTGATTTTATTCATTTGATACAAATGTGTTGGCTTTGAGAGCTTTTATACACTTTAGAAGGCAATAAAAGAAAGGCAGATTTTTTTAAATTTTTTCATTTATTTAATAACATAAAATATAACTACTACTATTTTTCGAATGAAATGGTTTCATCAGCAAATCAAACGAATCCCTCAAATGGTGTGTAATAAAAAGCAATGTAATTAATATTTACAATGAAATATTGACATATTTTACAACATATAATATAAAAATAGTGTCAATGTATAAAAAATATTCTTTTTAAAATTCTTCAAAAAAAAACCACGGTACTACCGTCTCGTACGGACGCGAGAATTTTCCAGGACATGGCAATTTTATATCTCGTGTTTCGGGACATGAAAAATGTCGACACTTCAGAATCCCTAGTTGTTAGACTACGCTGAAATAATATTTTCAATTTTTGTTACGAGGTTGCGTCGTTGATCAAGAGGAATTATTATGTACATAATGGTTATCAAAATAAATTAAAAGAATTCTTACTTAGCGTTGGCATCAGATCGATAACAACCAAATCTTTTGTCGACATTACTTTCTTCAGAGCTTACCAAAGGTCGTCTCAAATAACATATGGCGTTTGTAATAACGGCAAACAGATGACGTATTTCTTGTGGAAAAGCTATTTTTTATTATTTATTTTCAATAATACATTATTTTTCCTGGCAACAACGACATATAGTGGCGTTCGCAAAATGGCTTATTTGAAAACGTTCAATCACGTTACCATCAAGTAATTAATAATGATATTATATGGTATTTATTGTATTATCAATCTAACTCATCTACCATTTCACAATCAATAATTGTTTTTCGTTATGGTTGCACTTATACTTATTTGTAAGATTTATAATAATAGACATTCTGGCTGTCAAAAATAGTTTTGACATCAGATCCGAAAAAGGTCTAATTATGTATTGGATTTAAATACATTATATCATGTTATCAAGTATAAATTTATTGAGTATCATTTCAAGAGGTTGCGTTTCTTTTTAAACTTTCTTAAAACAACATATTTTTTTAATATAACGATGTGTTTTATGTTCCAAGACTTTGTATGAAGCAAATATTATCAAATAATCGATATTTTACATTTTAAAACACACGTAAGTTAATTTTAGCACATTAAATTGATTTCAATAATATTGTCGGTATAGTTTCAAAAAACGTTGTCAAAAACCCTTATGTAATAAATTAATAAAAAACAATTGACCAAAATTTTTACAGCTCGTAAACGTTTAATTTAATTTAAGATTTCAACTGAAGGTGCTTGGTGGAATTTCAATATTAAATTTGAATCGTTCAAATTATGCACACTCTCACAGATTTTGTCACTAACGACCCAGGTTTCGCCTTTCGGCATCTTCAGGCGTGGCGTCTAAAATCTGTGAGAATGTACATAGTTTGAACGATTCAAATTCAAAAACGTTTAGTTGTCTAATTGTTTTTATGGAAGGTATTTTTAGAAATGAGAAATCTGTACATCTAAAAAAAGTTATATATTATATGAGGAGCAAACATTCAAAAGTGATTCGTCACACAAATACAGAGCTTGGGTGTTGGAGAATTCACGGTTTGCTTGAATGTGTCAACTTTATGATTTAATTTTATTTTTTATAGGAAAAAACTTTTTTTGGACTCTAATTAAGATTTCCTTTCATAAATTTTATTATGGACTATCAGAACTGATATTAAACGGCATTTTAAAATTTGTGACAAATCAACTGCAACGTGAAAATTCATTTTTTAAGTACATATATAGAGAATAATATGATTGTACTAAAATATATTTGTTTATATAGTTCTAAAGTAATATATAATACTTAATTAATGTGTAATATATTCTTGCAAATTCTAAAACTAAATATTATTTTTAATTACTTGCGTTTCTTTTAGAAAAAAGAGCATGAATCAATCAATAAAAGCTACATGTATTAGTCAATCAATATAAATAATAATATTTTAATACGCTTCCTTAAAAGAACGAGGAATACGTGGTACAGATAATTCTTTTTTTGCACAGTCAAATGTAATGACTGTTTTACATTTAACGTATCATCCGTGTACAAAAAGAATCGGGTGTTTTTAATCGCGAAACAAAAAATATCTAAAATCTTCTTTGTGGATTGATAAATGTTTTTTTTTTTTTTAATTGACAATTCAATCACATATTATTAAAAAAATAAAGAAGCTTTATATTAAAACTTTTTACTTATTTTAAGCCAACAATAATCTGTAGTCTCTATCACAATATAATTATTTTTGGTCGGTAAAATAAAATAAGTTTATACCAAATATTTGTTGGAATAATAAGTAATTGTTTACTTGTTTTCGAGCCGAGTTTTCGTAAATGAAGTACACACTCCATTCTTTGCAAAGTGGTTCCATTGAAAAGCAAAAACTTTGACTTATTTTGGTAAAACTTAAAACAAAACTTTATCTAAATTGTTTGAAATCGTAAACTCAATGTACCAGTTTTCTTCATATTGGTAGACATTTTAGTATTCAGCCATTATCTGGTATAAGAAAACATATTTTCAACTATTATTATCAGGACAATACAAACGATTAACTAGACTAGTTATTACTGGCTATGACCATACAACGAAAAATAAATTCTTGTGATCCTTTACATTCAATGCCTAAACGAACATGTAAAAATATGATATATAAGCCCTCAAGAAGTGAAATGAACCAACTAGTAAATTGGTAAAACTTTTTTCATTGACTTTTAAGTACTATCACGTCCATTGCAATGTGCATTAACATAGCTTAATTCAATTTTACGATACTTTAAGACGTGTAGAATATTACAACGCATAGTGATAGTTAAAAACTCAAAGTCTGTTTTTATGGTTTTATTCAGATTACAATAATAAAATCCTTTAAGACAATTTTCCATGTTGAATTTCCATTGTCTTACGCGACATACTGTCTTCGATTGGCTTGCCAATAAATCAATGGCGAGTCTTTGGGGTGACCAAGCTTCAAAAGACTAATTCAAATGCGGTTCACGGACGAGATGATTAAATTCTGCAGATCTTTTGATTGGGTCTTGCGGGGGAGGGCGTATTTTAAAAGCCGTTTGACACTTTTTCTTTCGTTAGTCCTGAAATAGCCTTAAAATGCTCGTACCTCAGTGAGGTCAATCCTCGTCAATTATTATTTTGACTCGGGTACAAAGGTATCCTTGAGAAACCAAAAACCTTGGTCATATACTGTTTAACGATAAATGTTACACCATGATGTCGGTGTGAATAAATAAATAGGCTTTTCAGACCAACAAATTGATTGACCTTTAACACTTGATTTGTTAGCTTCACGGCTATATTCTAAATGTATAGTAATTCATTTTCCAATATTAAATACAAACCAAAATTTTTATACCAAAGTGATCACAGTCCCATAAAGAGTTAAGTTTGTTTTAATGAGAATCGTTTCATACGACCGCCACGCACTGTAAGAATCTATAAAAATTTTAATCGCTTATATTCTTTTTTCCTCAAATAAGATTAGTCATCATCAATACCAAATAAGTATACAAATATCTGTAGCGGTTTTATTCCCGCGTGCATAACACTTATTTTGAAAGTTATTAAATACTCAATACAATCATGCTTTGAGTATAAAAGTATTTCAGACTGTTAAAAATAGGAATAGCACCGCAGGTTATCATTAATGTATTTCCATTACTAGTAATATATTTTATAAAGATTATTATATATTATATTATTTTATAAATTCATTCTTACAATATATTATAAACGATACAAACTTACTCCAGTTGTAGTCTTCTTCTGTGCACTTGAATGCTTAAAATTGTCGAAATGAAAAACTTGGGTTGTTAGTGACAAAACTAATGGAAATTAACAATATTTGAAGGTTCAAATTTTATATATAGGGTCTTTCAATAGGGACGCTCGAAATTTGTTAGGTAATAGCAGCTATGTTGTTAAAGTGACATCTGTCAAATTTTTTGTAATCTTTTAGTACGGAAAATCATCATGGAAGGTTATATCGTTCAACAGCGTGTGCAAATTATCAAATTTGGCCAAATAAATCATCTTTAGTGACGAGGCCCATTTTCGGAGGAATGGATATGTAAACAAGCAAAATTGTCGGATTTCGGGCGATACCAATTCATACGAGATACACCAGCACTGAATAGAGAACCGAAAAAGTCACTGTTTGGTGCGGATTATTGTCTGACGGAATCATCGGTCCGTAATTCTTCCATTGCCATAACCGTCAATGGCGAGCGCTATAGATCGATGAAAGACAACTTCTTGTGGCCTAAACTGGATGATATGAACATCGATTTTTTTTTTGGATATCAAATTTATGGAGCTTCAAGTACCAGGACGCACCAAGGTTCTTCCAGTCTCCTTCATCGATAAAGATTTTGAAAAATTGTAAATTGCATCCCCTTACCGTCGTTTGCAGACGGAAGGGCGCGATCACTACAGAGATAAGAAGTTCACGGGAACTCCATATGCATTATTTTGCAAATCACATTCCATATGCTTCCTCCATACTATATCCGTACATGTACACACACATGCGCATACATACATACACACATACAGTATACAAATTGTTTTTAAACAAAGAGAGTCATTTTCGTGATGCTAAGTTCGTTCTAAAATTGACAATTTTAGACGACATAAGATCTATTATGAACATCGATAACATGTGGTTCTAACAGGACGCCGCTACGTGCTACACTGCACATGCCAAGATTTATTAAAGTATTTTTCACAAATTGCGAGCGTCTCTATTGAAAGACCCTTTATAATTAATTAAGCACTCATCATAACATCGTATAAGAAATTTTAAATTAATTAAGAAAGCCAACAGGAGGGAATTACTTTGTTGTGGTATGGAGTCATATTAGGATAAGTAAGAAGACTTGAAATCGTAAAAGAATTACTTTATACGACGATAAACTTTGAAATTATGACATCAACGTTTGTTGTGCCATCTTATATTTTCCAATTATTATGCTAAACATGATAGTCAATTAAAGGCTTTTATTTTCAATTAATATTTTTCCATGAGACAAGACGTCTATAGAATTTAAAAACAAATTTATAATTCGATAACGTAACAATCGAAAATCATTTTAGCCTTTGATTTATTACAGCAAAATTTAATTAAACCTTTTCTTAAAAGCGTAGGATGACATTTTTGTAAAAAATGTTTGCACAAAAAAATCGAGATGTTTGAATATTTCATTTTAATTAAAAAAAAATCTTTTAGCAGTTTTTTAATATTTTACTCTTCGTGTAAAAATATTTGTTATCAAATGGTTTTAAGATCATATTTTAAAACGCCTGTATACATGCAAAGCTTATTTATCTAAAAATCATTTTTAATATCCATATAGAAGTGAGAGTTTTAAAAAAACAATGTAAACTAAAATAAAAATAAAATCTCATTTAATTTTTTTCAGTAAACAATGTAGCTAAAGAAATTAGTATGTTTCGTTTTGCATTATAAAGATTCATAGTAAAAATACACTACGAGAAATTGTTTTTGAGTGGTGTGGGTCAGCTTTCACTCGATGCATCAAAAACTTTTCCAATAATTTGTTAAGATATTTCATTTAATACCCACTAAGTTTTGACACATATTATTATGTTCCAAGTTGTAGATAATGTATTATAGTTGAAAACTGTTTTAAATGTTTTGATTGAATTGACTTTTACTTGATGGTTTCATTAGCCATTTGAGTTCTACAAATATTATCATACATAACAGGCATGCCCAAACCTTAGCACGCGAGCCACATGTGCCGCTTTCAAGGTTTTTCAAATTTCTGAAAATGGCAACGATATATCTAAATTTTACGATCAACAATGGTTTTAAACTTATGTTTTTTATCATATATGTACATATAACAATGAAGTTAAAATAATTTAAACAGAAACTACAAGATGGAAAAAAAATGATTACAGAATGTTAAAACTTTTGTAACAAAACTGATGGAGAATGCAATTATTTTTAAATTATATATATGACAGAAAAAAAATATGCAAAATATGTTTGTTTTTTTATGTGTTTGATAATATCATATTATTATTAAGGTTCATACATATTTATGTGTGGCCCATCAGAGACATACATAATTTTATTTGGGCCCAACAAGTGATTTCAGTTGGGCATCTCTGATATATATATATATTGTTAAAAGCTAATTCAGCATATGCTTTTGACAGTTCTGATGAAGGCATAAGTCTAAATAGCTAATAACCATTTTTTGAATACTTTTTCACCTTATTGCTGTTTTACTTTTATATTTAAGGAACATTTTAATGGAGTTCTGTACACTATTCTAATTCAAGCAACTAGGGAACACCACTAATTAAATTATTATGTGTCACTAGAACAAAAACGCGAAAAAAAATATTTTATCACCTTAAAACAAAAATCTACAGATATTTACATATATTTTTATTAAAAAAATATTATGTACCACCCCAATTACGATATTTAACAAACGTGCTATTTTCACCAACAAAATTATGTGAAAATATTTTCGGTCGAAAATAATAACCAATAATGGTCGACTCTCGTTTTATTGCTCAAAAATTAAAATTAATATCTCGTATATCAGTGACGCTTGATCTATTTAACAGTGTGGCCAATTTATCCATTTTCCGATTGCTTAAACAGGCTAAAAGTTTTACGGTCTGTTGTATAATCTATCCCAAGTCTAGACAAACTTTATATTATTTTTTATTGAATAATATCATGTAAAATAATCTACTCTGCACTATTTTTTTTATGATAATTTATCAAATAAAATACAATTACTTCCGAAGCTCTGCTTTTTGTGAAGATTTAAAATTAAATTTTATGTTAAGAAAAAAATAATCTAATACTACGCTTTCACTGCAGACAGGTGACAGTTTATATCGAAAAAATAATGATAGTTAACTTCTTACTGGAAAATGGAAATAAATCTTAGCAAACTTTTCATTAATTCGTGCATCGCGGTCGTATATCATTGTCTGCGGTACGAGAAAAGTTCGATGAAAAGTAATATACCATTATTACAGCTGCAACTCACAGAATCCTACAAAACAAAGCAGAATATTGATTGTGCAACGTCTGTCTTGAAATGGCGATTCCATTTATCTTGTTTAAGTGTTGACACCATTTCGCAAGCAACTCTCGGTTTTTGTAAAACCAAAAATGTTAAAAGTCGAAATCAATCTTGATATTGTTTAAACATAAACGAAAAACACTTATTTAGTTCGGTAGTAATTTCATGCCCTATTTTGTGAATATTCTCAAACGAACATTAAAGACTTACTGCATCTGTCAATGCAGACTAAAGTCCACTCCCAATAAGCTCTTAAACTCGGCCAATCCAGCGAGGAACTCGTCTTCGTTTGAATGCTTGCCAAAACCAACAGTTATGTCAATTTTTATGAATAATTATCAAACTGGTATAATATTTTTATAATTACAAGAAATATTAAATACTATTTTATTGTTTGTAGCGGGCACCTTGAGTGTGATTCGCGAGCATTCATAAGGCCGCTCTTTGTTCAGAAAAAACTGAATAACTATTTATTCATATGTTTTCATTTTACGAATGTGTACATTTTGTTTTCTACAACCACACATTATTAAAATTGTTTTTTTTATAACTTCTAACATTAATGTTTTTGTGGCATACAGGTAGGCACGCATGAAATTTTGTCGAAAAATGATATCTTATATGAAAGAAGATCTACCAATTTTAAAATAAAACACGATATTTTTCCATATATTCCAATAGTTTGGCAGGCTTTGCGTATAGTTTATTTTAGTTTGAAAAATTGTTGAAAGGGTATTGTTTTTGTTTGTGATAAATATTAAATAACAATTCATACATAATATAACTATAAATAATCCCAAATAATTCTTTTGAAATCCATAATATATTATGTTTCCTTTCAGGGTAGTGTAGCATGGTATATTTTTTAAGATTTTCCGACGGTAATATGAAATGTTTTTGAAAAAATTGGATTGTACTACTAGAATTCATCGAATTAATACAAATTTGAATCATTCAAATTATATACACTCCCACAGATTTTGTCACTAACGACCCGGGTTTCGCCGTTCGGCAACTTAAGGCGTTCAAGTTCACGAATGAACCTGAACCGACGCTTAGCAAATGAGTGCCTCGCATTTTAACAACACGAAACTTTAACACTAATTTACTATAGAGTTCAGCCAATCTTGCCGTACTAGCACTATTGATATAATTTAAGATTTCGACTGAATGTGCTTGGTGGAATTTCAATATTCAATTTGAATCGTTAAAATTATGTACATTCCCACAGATTTTTAGTACAGCAAGATTGGCTGAACCCTATAGTAAATTAGTGTTAAAGTTACGTGTTGTTAAAACGCGAAGCATTCATTTGCTAAGCGTCAGTTTAAGTTCATCCGTGCACTTGAACGCCTGAAGATGCCGAAAGGCGAAACCCGAGTCATTAGTGACAAAATCTGTGGGAGTGTACATAATTTGAACGATTCAAATTTAATATTGAAATTCCACCAAGCACCTTCAGTCGAAATCTTAAAATATGAATTAATACAATTTTTTTAAAACATTATTTCATTGTTATTGTATATAAAAGTAAATTTATATTTTTTTTTAAACTAGAAGTACTGCAGTGCAGTACGTAAACATGTTTTTGGGAACCTTCAGGTTCCTAATTAAATAGAACTCCTTTGCGTATTGCAAAGTCGAAATAACATTTTCATCATATGAAGTTTTCCTATTTCTGCTCAGTGAACGTTTGAAGACGCACTCTCATAAGAAAGTTAAGTAAACTTGATCGTAAATTTTCTCTTTCCATGAAAGTTGTGCAAATATGCAAGCGCTCTGAACTGTGTTCTGTTTTTCTAATATTTGATTTTTATAGAGCAGGACATATGATCATAAAAACGTGATTTGATGAGATCATATCCTGATTATATACATTTAATATTTACACATAGCATAGCAAATATCAATACTGGTATTACATTATTTTTTTTGGATAAAGTGAAAATTGGAAAACTGTGATCGCTTTACCAGACAATTTAACCCAAAACGATACTTCGATATTCTTTATAAAATACCGTCATTAACAAAAATAATTTAAAAGATTTATCATTTCTGGAACATATTGATATTCAACTGTTATCTGATTTAAATACATATTTCAATTCATCGCAAACAATTTTATTCGAATATTTGATGTTTTATAGTGCACTGATAATATTCAATATCAAAATACCGTTATTTTTGCATTTTAAAATCCGGTATTTCGGTATCAAAAAAAAACACAAGAATAACGGAATCCCATTTTAACTAATACCAGTATTGTAATCTTTAGCTGTAGCTGCAGTTGAGGTGAGAAATTATCATTAAAATAAAACTGAACTACACTATTTTGGACTTATCGGAAACCCACTCGTCATTATTCGTTTGATAAATCGAGATTTTACGGTATAAAAGTGCTAAAAAGTTTATATTATGCATATAAATCGTAGAATATTTTGTAGTATTTTAAGATTTTGTGTATACACTCATACTTCAAAATCAACCGTGCCTAACAGCTGATCATTATAAACAGAGTCAAGATATAATATATAAAGTGTCATGTGTTGAATGTAAAAACAAAAAGTAGATTTTTTATTTTCGCTTTCTTTGATAGGAGCTGGAACTCAAACAGCTATTTTAAATACGAATTTTTTGAGGTGGCTTTACAGTTTGAAAACAGTTTGACGTTATTTATGGCATATTTTACGTTGGTTTAAAACATAAAAAATGGGTTGAATCTACCCCAAATTGTCTCTAAAGTATGTGAGTAAGACAAATGGTTTATGGTTTGTACGGCACGTGTAATTTATAACAGTTTTTCACATCATATGACATTTGTAGCGAATAGTCAAGAAAACGTATCAAAAGCGCATTCACTATTATACCGTTGAGAGTTCGATACCAATATAAAACTCGTCTTATGGACAGATAGTTTTCTATGTTTGGTTGAAACAACAACAAAAGTGTGAGGAAGATGTGGAATTTCCGCAGATTTTTGTTCTTGAACCGATCAAAGATAAGAGCGGATCTTCTGGTTCAGTGCTTTTCAATGAAATCTTGTTGGGAATTTTATCGAACACTGATTCGAATCGTGATTTTTTGTGTGCTTACTACGTCAAAGGATCAGCTTAACATATGTTTTCAATGAAAATATGTTACATATAAAAATAAAACGTAAACTTATAATTATTGTTCGATTCGTGGATATAACATTCTCATGTTCGAAAAAATATTCACGCGCTCAAAGTTTATAATGGCTTTCGTGTTGCTTGATATCAGTTTTTTATGCAACGGATTCCATCGCAATTAAAACTTTACACGATTAATATTTAAAAAAAGTTCAAAACGTACATAATCCTTCAATCTTTCCGTGCAAATCTATGAAACAAATAATCATTATTTTTTTAATTCTGAATACTTCATATACATAAATATTTTCATTCACTTTTCTTGAACGCTTAGGCTTTATAAAAGTCTATTAAATGAGCATGACTTTTCCATAGTTTAATTGTGTATTCGAAATGAAAATTAATCAATTACATTTGAAATAAGCCGAGCCATTTTTTGTAGGATCCTTTGTCAGTCTTATACTGTAAATTATACTGATAAGTTAAAACCGGGTTGTTACTGAAAAATTTGAACGATTCAAATACTTGTTTTGTCAAAATAAACAATATAGATTTTATCAACATATAACGAATCGATCAGGATGTAATTAAAACACATAAACGCTTATTTTGAAAACAGATACTTTGACGAAGAAATCGTTATCAGATTCTACAGAAAAAATAATATAAATGACCATGAAAAGATTTGTCAAATGTTCATTAGTAATATCCAGCAACGCAGTAAGAAGTAATATAGAAGAAATCACGGCAGAAATAGAACAATTTTTAATATGGCTGAATACGAACAAGAAAATGTCAACGTGTTATTAAACTGCAATGCGAACGATCCTGGATTCCAAATGTTGAACAATGTGAAGACAATTACAGAAAAAAACATATCTGCCTAAGTGGAATAAGATCAAGGAGACAAAGAGGGTATTAGTTGTGGAAGAAAGGAGAGGATATTGGTCATACACATTCTGAAGCTTTTGCAGTCTTTTTTTAGATGTCGTCATGAAGCGATTCGAGAGCCAAGAAAAGTGTAGCTTAAGACAATTCATTAGTATTAGAAGTATTTACAATTTAAGAACAGCACATTTTAAAAATCTTGAATTTCTAAAACAAAACATGTTCATTTTTTTTACTACCTTCATATGCAATTAGTCCAGATAATTGAGGTTCTATTGTGTATAGAATCCACATAACCAATATATCTTAAGAAATTAACGTATAATTAAATGTGTAATTTTCCCGATTCGAAGAAAATCTGCTAGTTTTAATTAAAGCACCTGAAGTTTATATGCGCTGTGGTTTCTTAGCCGCTTTTCTAGTTTTCCCGTCGGGGAAATGGAATTCTTGTACGCAATCCTTCCTGTGCAACACAAACCGAAATAACATCCAATTTAAACTGAACCATACAACTGTGGATTGTTTTACTTACTTCTTATTCTATTGCACCAAGGGCGTATCAGTGAGCAATGGCAAAAGGATCTCAGGATCAAGCGCCATCATTATCATAAAACAGTAAACAATTTCATGCCCAGCTAACCCAATATTGTAATAATCAATGGCTTAAAAACAACTTGATCTTTCTTTTCTTAGGGGCTTAATTTTAAATCCACTATTAATTACTACATACTAACCGCCTCTACTGTGTGAATCCTAAAACATAGGCAACGTCAGATGATTTTCGTTGATTTTTAGGAGTGTCTTTGGAGCAATCACGTAAGACTTAAGGAGGTACTATGTTGCCTGAATTGACATTTACTTTTACTCTATTTTAATGCGGTAATAATTTTAGGACATAGTAGATAACTTTTTCAATTTCACGCCATCTATAGAGCTACATTAGAAATAAAAAAAACAATTGTGAGAGTTTAAAGATGATTTCAATTCAATCACGGAATTTGAAAAATATAAAAATAGCTTTCAAAATCAATGAATTGATTTGTATCTCTTTGAGATAAATTTTTATATCGATATTTATTTCACTACTTTTTCTCCGCCCTGATGAAAAACCGAGGTTGACTGACTGACTCATAATCGGTTTTCATTGAGAAAATCCTATTGAAATGCTCAATTAGTACTCCGTATTGTTCACATCAGAAGAATTCACATATCAATCTAGAAGCAGATACATGCGCGGTAAATATACATGATTGATAAATTCGAAAAAACAAATGATGGTGTCAAACATGTATCCTGCTGTAGTTAAAACTTTTCAAATGCCTATAGTTATGTAAATTAATTTCAAGGTTTCATTTTTTTGACGTAGTTGATTTAATCCCTAAATTCTTAAATTAGTTTACGTCATTTTGTGTTGTTTTGTTTTCAATGAGATTTTTGTATGCTTACTTAAAAAAGCACACAAAAACAAATTTATTTACTCTTATATTTGAAAAATCTTTTGTCTAGAAACTATTTTTGAGAAAGCCATCAATGAGTTTCCGCCATTGCAAAATGTACATTAAATTTACATATGTATGTATGTACATATTTATACTCCATTTATTTCTAGCATACAATAAACCTAATTTATTCATAGTTATTTTATAACTTTGTTCTTGTAAGAAGTATCGTAAATACTGTATATGTAATGTTTATTATGACATTTGTTACGTTTGGTTACAACATAAAAAAGGGGAGAATCTATTTTAAATTGTCACTAAAATATGTAAGCATTACTAATGACATGTATAATATGTCGCCCGCTGTGGTCTAGTTGGTTAGAGCTTGCTCTACCGATCAGGGGGGTCCGGGTTCGATTCCCGGTAAGTTCACAATGTCAAATTGGATTTTTTCAATTTTTCAATTGAGATCTAAGACATGGGTGTTTGTGACGTCAATTCTCCTTGAGTTAATCTCATGTGACTTACAAAAATTCTCATCGAGTATATCTCGTATAATCTTTCAATTTTAAAACTTTAAAAATATTTGACGCGTTGGCGTAAGCTGTGATGTCAAATATTTTTTATTTTAATTTAATTTAAAATATATTAACGAAATAAATGAATGTTACCTAAAAAAGAGTATCGTCAAACGACATTTAATGTTGTCCTTATGTTAAATCTGTTTCGAAATATTAACCAATAATATTTTAATATTCAAATATCGAAAAAGAAATAATATATTAGAATATTTGACTGACATCTTCTCAGACAAAAATGCAATATGATATTGAAAAATGTTTGCAGCGCTTTTACGTTGAAATTTCTACCAAATATATGCTTATAAAAATGACCTTTAAGACAATGCAGTGCTATATTAGGTTAGTGTTTGGTTCTACTAACCAGGCGGGTCTGGGATCATATTCTAAATTTAAAATCTAATACATGTGTACTTGTGATATCAATTCTTGTCGAGTTGATCTCGATTGGAATATAAATTTGTCATTATTTGTTTAATTTATTTATTTAAAATCACAAAATGTGGGTGCCACTGAATTTTTTTTCATACTCTCATATTATAGTGATTGGTTTTATACCAAGAACTGTAAACCATCTAACACGATCAAATTCAGATGCAGTTCATCTTTCCTGAAAATTACTACAACATTTATTAGATGACAAATACATACTTCGTCGGTTTTATCACAAATACGTATTTCGTAGATATTTTGTTTTCGCTAACAACTACTAAATGTTAGACAAAGTTTACTCACGCAACTCTCGTATTCGGTAAATAGTGTTGATGTACAAGTGTGCATGTTCAATGGTCAGTAAGCATTTTGTTAACTCAAAATGTAGTGTTAAATATTTGTTTAGTTTAACGTTATTTCATTTAAGCCTCATTTACCCTCCTCTCGCAAAGATGATGAATACCGCATACGAAGTATGAATACATTCGTATTTTCATTTTAATGCGATAAGCTAAACCCATTCATGACCTGAAATGTGTATGAGTATAAAGAGCAGTATTATTTTATATTTAATGTTATACAATTCAAAAAGAAAAAGTCTATACTACGTATTAACATAGAGCAAACTTTTTTCTTCTAGCGGGCCGCATAAAAACAAATTATGATGGAATCGGGCCGCAAGAAATAATAAATATAAGGTACACTCAACCCTCTTTTACATGAGGGATGCGTTTCATTTAAAACATCCGTGCAAAAAAAAACGCGTAAAAAAGATAAATTTAAAATAGATAAATAAATAAATAATGATGTCCATTACATTATTTTGACCGTGTTATTTAGTAATCGTGGAAAAAAAATGTTAAAAAAGAGGATTATGATAACTTTAGAAATATTAAGGTATAACTGTTTTATTTATGTGTAATTCAAAAGTTTTTGTTAATTTTAAAATGTTAATTATTTAGAATTTGACTTATTATTTATTGTATAAAGTAAGGCTGTCGAGTCGGGGTCGTGGATTTGGACTCAAAAAAACTAACAAGTCCTTTAAAAAAATGTATACTCAAATTTTAACGGTCAAAATTAACGCTTCTGCATGCTACTAAGCCTAAAAAATAATTAAAGTCTAAGTGTTTTAAGCTAAGATTGAAGTCGGAGTCGTCTTATTTCTTGACGACTACAGTCCTGGTATAAAGACGCACAATCAACTTCAATTTTTCATCAGTGAGCCTATTTTTATAAACCGACGTATTCTCATTCATTAACGAAAAAGCTTTCTCACATTTATTATTATAAAGATTTTACATGAAAAAATATGTATTATATTGAATTTTGAAACTTATGAGATCGCCACAAATTTTTAAAAAAGCCGCATGCCCGCATGCATGAATCGCGGATTATATATACATCACTGATAATGAGGAAAAAATAAAATTACGACCCATAATATAACAACTCATTTTCAATGTTTCTCGATAAGTTATGTTAAAAAAATGATTGAGTAATAACACAAACCAATTTTTTAACAATACAACTTTTCTAGTAGCAAAAAAAATCTATGAGAAATATAAAAACCATAATATTTGAAACTTTGTTAAATATTTCGTTTATTGTTTTAAAAGCGACACATCGTATTTATACCCATTTTTTTATTTTAGTATAACAACAAAAATTCAGCACGCATAATAAATTCCACATGTCAATTTCTCCAATAGGCATATTTTCAATAGTATAAATGCCACCAATTTTCAATATGTTCGATTATATTTTAAATTTTATATGTATTTACCGTTTTCTATAAAAATAATAGTTTCCGTATTAATTATATTTTAATAAAAACCATTGTGAATAATTTATATTCAAAAATTGTTTTCCCATGCGGCTTTACCCTTATGATTCAAACGAGCACTGATAGCATGCGCGTGTTAACTCGGGGCATTTAATAGCAGAGGATTTCAAAGCAGCCTTGGGAATTTTCCTAATATACAGAAGATAAATTATTATCTTGTGAGTGAGACCTTCTAACCGCTAATAAAGACGTATCAAATATCGCCATTTTAATTAGATGCTATGATATTATGATTTATATTACTTTGTTCACCGAATATACATACTACAATAAGCCACCATTTTGCATCCGTGCCATGCATGAATTTCTTTCTGTTTTATTTGAGCAATATCATAAGTCATTCTAAGAAAACAGACCAATAAAGTATTTGATTATGGCATAAAGATGTATTCATGGGTTGATTTACAAAAATTTAACCTAATCGTAACGATGGGAAACTATTTTTATAATTATATCAGTGTCATAGATTCTTTTAATATAATTAACATCTATTTCAACATCTTACTATTAGCACGACTATTTAACAATGATGATAAAGCAATGCTGAAATTTTAACCATTTATTGTTTGTGCTGTTTGACATTTTAAATCTGATTTTAAATCTTTCTATTATTAAAGTGGGTAACTTTATAGTACTGCTATAAGTATATTTTTTTTTCACTTACAAAAAATTATGCATATGTTCAGATGTTCTCCAGTAACCTCTAAGCTTATATAATCTATCTATATGAACCACTTCCGAAAACACATATATAATTGTTTATGGTCGTCGCCTTGGCAACACGTTGTTAAAGAGTCGGTTGCTTTTTTTTTAAGTTAGACTTTCAAATCTCTTTCAAACATGATCTGATTGGCATTTTCACCGTACCTTCATAATACGTATTCATACATCGTTATTCTAGTTGTTCAACCAATAAATACTCACAGCTCACGTTGTTATCACTTTATTTCATTGTCTTCTTCCAAGGTGGATATTGTATACATACTTTGTTAAATAAAAACTGGCTGTAAGCCAGTGGCCTAACCGCTCTTCAGTGTGAGGTTAAGAATAAAAAAATGGGGTTAGAGAAACGACTAATAATTGTTTCATTGCTCGCTTTTCGCTCCGTTTTAAAAACTGGATAAAGTATATCGATTACTCATTTCCATAGAAAGATATTTTTAAAAAATGATTTTTTGTGTTATATTACCCATTTTATTGGAATACTTTTCTTCTATAGCTTCACAAACATACAAGTTGAAAAAATGACTAGTTTTCTCTCAGTAGGTAGATGTCTGCATATTTAACTAAAGAAATCTTAAAATCTTTTCTAGCTTCATATATTTCAAAAAAAAACTAGAAATATCATTTTATGATTTTGTTGAACATTTCAACAAATATGTATTGAATTGAGATAAATGACTGAATGATTTACTTAAAAGATGAAACAAATAATAATTGTCACTATTTTACAGCTCAGTTTAGATGTGTCAAAACTTTGGTCAGCCATATCTCAAAACCACCAATTTCTACTTATAGCACTACGGAACTTAGTCTTCGATATATGTAGAGGCTTCAAATATCAATTCTATATAAATCTAACCCTTAAGTCAAATAAAAAATAATTTGTGATACACTTAATTTTTTATTTTGGTCTTATGGCCAGGCAATTTATAAGTACTTAAACCTAAACGCATTAACATCTTTTTATCCGGTTCCATGAAAGAACAGAACATGAAAAAACAGAACACGAAAAAACAGAACATGATAAAACAGAACTATGACAAAACAGAATAGGGAACTTGCATAAACAGAACATGAAAAAACAGAACACGTAAAAACAGAACATGTCAAAACAGAACATAGATAAATGAGAACAAATATTAAATATCAGTATGAATTGTTGTTTATTTATTGCTAATGGTCAAGCTACATTGACAGTTCGCTCGTTTGTTTTGGATTTACTTGTATTTGATATCCTTATTTGTATACAGTGGAACCTCGATTCTACGTTTTTCAAGGGACCGTAATAAATAAACGAATAATGCGGGAAACCGATATTGCGGGAAATTATCAAATAATACCAAAAAAATGTTTAATTTTCAAAAAACTTATTTATTTAAATAACTAAATGCGACGTAAAACTATTTGAACCAAAAAAAATATTCTACAAAAACGGTCAATCGGGATAATAATTAAAGTCCGCTTTAATTTATCAGTCAACTGCTACTTTTATAATCTTCAAATATCTATTAATTTCAGTTTGAAAGTATTACTGTTATGGATAATTGTGTGTTAAAGCTAGTCATGGATTATTACGGCGAAAAAAATCACAAATTAACCTAAAAAAACGCCACGATTTAAAATATTTGTTTGAGGGCTTGATAATCGCGTTTAAATCACACATTTATATGAATAACACTGAAAAATTATGCGAAATATGAAATATTTTTCCGTGACACCGTTTTTTGTGTGATTTTAACGCGATTATCAAGCCTTCACAAAAATTGTAAAATCATTTTTGGATCTAATACGATATAGAGATTAATAATTGATTGTAAAACATATCAATACTAAAGTTTTCTAAAGATACCATACTGTCAGACGTGCAATGCCATAGAGTTCGCAAACTTGTTCTGAATTATCAATTTGTTCTGTTTTTTCATTGTTCTGTTTTGTCACGTTCTCTTATTGCATGTTCTGTTTTATCGCGTTCTGTTTTATCATGTTCTGTTTTAGGATGTTCTGTTTTTTCATGTTCTGTTATTTCATGTTCTGTTTCATCCGGTTACCTTTTATCCTTTTCAAATGCTTTAAAATAAGGAATCTCAAGCTTTAAAAGGCTTAAAATTTAACACATTTTGTCTCAGACATCTTAAAAATTTACAATGTCAATCATTTTTATTCTATAAAGACATATTTTAGGACCTTTAAAATATTTTTAAAAATAAGCTTTTACTTTTTCCAACCATTATAACCTCAATTGATTAAATTAAAATAATGCTAAACTTCCAGCGGTGAACTTTTCATTCGCTTATCGATTGGAAAACTTTTTTCATTAAAATGTATAACAAAGTCTTTTATTAAACATTCGTTATGAATAAAAATAAAAAATCCGTTTTGCTTGTTAAACATTTTTGTTAATAAAAAACATAATATGTATATTTCCATGAGAATTTTCATTACATTTATACTGTAACTTAACTCTTTTACATAAAATTTATCTATCACCGATGTGACAAAACTTTCGGTCATAGAAATACTTACCATAAAAATTGTAATCTCTTGGCATCCTTCAAGATGAAACGTTACTTTTCTAACATTTCTCTTCACTGTAAACAAAATTGCTGGACGTTTGGGTCAATCGTGAAGAGCTTTATATGTATATATTGATCGAATGCAATCAAAATCAAGGTCCGACCCGATCAATACATATATATATATTTTAATAAAACATCAAAATTTGAATCGTTCAAATTATTACATTCACACAAGTTTTATCGCTAACGATCCGGGCTTGGCCTTTCGGCATCTTCAGGTGCACCGATGAACTTGAACCTCTGCAGTAAATTAGTTTTAAAGTTACGTGGTATTAGTCAAAATTTATATAAAAATGTCACATTCATTTACTAAGCGTCAGTTACAAGTTCATCCGTGCACTTGAAACGCCTGAAGATACCGAAAGGCGAAACCTGTGTCGTTAGTGACAAAACTTGTGTGAATGTGCATAATTTTAACGATTCAATTTTAAATTTGAATCATTCAAATTATGTACACTCCCACAGATTTTGTCACTAACGACCCGGGTTTCGCCTTTCGGCATCTTCAGGTGTTCAAGCGCACGGATGAACTTGAACTGACCGACTTGCCGAAAGGCGAAACCCGGGTCGTTAGTGACAAAATCTGTGGGAGTGTACATAATTTGAATGATTCTAATTTAATATTGAAATTCCACCAAGCACCTTCAGTCGAAATCTTAAATTATAAAATATCAAAATATGGAATATTTGCGTTTGGATTTCTTCTCTTCTCTGCTTCACAACATTGGCAGTTATATTTAATTTATTGTGTAATAAAATACTTTTTGTTTTTGCTTTACTTCAATAGAGTTCTCCCAAGAATTTTCCAATAATATTCTACAAAAAAAAATGATTTTTAATGTTTACCTGATCAAAAAAAATGTAATTGAAATTTCAATATCGATAAATAGTTTCTCACTGTTTTGCTTATACCGACTCCAAATTGAATTATCGCTCTAAATTAATCGAAGTTATCAAAAAGTGGCACTGCAATTTTACGCGTGATTTATGGATAGCCCTAGCTTACAAAAGCAGATTATTTGTGCCGGAAGGAAATAAAATTCGTTATTTAGTGCAATATTGAGGCAAAAAACGTAATTTATTTATTCACAACAGAACCGTATACAAATAAAAAAATATTTAATCAATGATTACACCACGTTAAATATAAATCGAGATTAAAGAAACATATGGGTGCAACTTGCAACATCATTTTTAACGAACAAAAAGAAATATTTGTGTTACACGTAAATTTGAACTAATCGAAAATCAATTATTCTGCTTTTATATAGTGTTATTCATATATTTATATATGTGTATAATAAGAAAAATATTTAGTATTACAGCTAATTCTTCAAATATTTTGAAGTAGAAAGAACGATCATAGGAGATAAATTCGATGAGTGTTTTATGTAAATTACTTTAGATCAACTTAAGGACATCACAAACACCCATACCTTAGATTTCAAATTTTAAATTTGAACTGTTCAAATTATGTACATTCACACAGATTTTGTCTCTAACGACCCGGGTTTCGCCTTTCGGCATCTTCAGGCGTTCAAGTGCACGGATGAACTTGAACTGACGCTTAGTAAATGAATGATTCGTGTTTATATAAGTAATAAATGCATCACTGAGTTTAAAGCTATTGTTGGCGAAAAGGATAAGCCCATGAGAATGCCCACAGATTTGAGTAGTGAGTAGTTTTAAGAATTATATTTATTTGGTTTGTCGGGAAAGGTTTTATGACTACATTTATATAGGGTATAACAGTGGCGATCCAGGTATGTTTAATATTTCATTTAAAATTGGAAGACTGTTCAATTGCGCTCTGTTTATTTCTAGAATTTCCTGAAAAAAGAGCATATGGGGGTCCGTATTTGGATGTAACATTTTGATCCCTTGTTCCTGATTGAACATGTGTCTTTTCGACATTGAAAAATTGAAAAGAAAAATTGAATAAATTGAAAAAAAAAATCGAAAAAATCTTAACATGCTATTGAAATTTCCGGGATTTGAGCCCAGACCCGCCAGGTCAGTAGAACCAAACTTTTCTTACAGCAGGTAACAATGTAATGTGATGAAGTAAAAATCAGAAAGTATTCCTCAAGAATTCTCTGAAACTCTACTTCAATATCTGCGATTATGTGATAAAGGAGATGGTTAAAAAAATTCTTATGATAAGCTACAAATTCCGATTCTTGTATAAAGAAATTATAATATTTTTATGGCGAGCACCAGTTGATCTTGTGAATGTGCACTCACTACTCTGCATACAAAAATACAAATTTGTATATAAACATGCAATGATTTGTTTTGATTGGCAAATAAAATGCCAATAATATTGTTTACCGGTGTAAATATTCACAAATTATTAATTACACAACAGACCTAATCAGAGATCCAATACAAACAATCGTAGACGGTTTAATCATTCTGTTTATGTTATTTGGAATCCATTTTCTGTGTTTAAAAAGCCTGCCACGTAAATAAACACTTTTTCAAATATTTGTTCGGGAAGAAAGAACCACAAATGACCTTTATTGAGATTTATCTAAAGCAAATTTCAGAAAATAACACAAGGGTGTTTTTTTATTGTTTTTTTCCATTTATTTGTGTTTCGTTTTTCACTAAACAATCGTCAAATGTAATCATAGTGATAAAGGATTTTCAGTTTATTTATTTCAACACCACACAAACCAATTAAAACAGCAATAAAAATTCCCGATTTTATTTGCTGCTTAGTAATTAAAAACATAATAATGTTTGCAACTCATAAAAAATATAAAAAAACAGATGTAATACAGAATTATATTTAAAGTTTAATTTAATCATATAATAAAATTAAGACACAACACCAAAAGATTAAATGGGTTGCTAAAATGTCTATATCTATCGGGAAAAAAATGAAAAGTATGTATAGTATACATAAAAATATAGTATGTAGATTTGTTAAACTATCTTATAGCATCTAGGGCATATACAAAAACCGAATTTTGAAAAAACCGTTATTGACATTCGAAAACTGGTTTTATCCGGTTTTCGAAGTTTTACAAAAAATGGATAATTCAATTAAAAGATCGAGGAAAAAGTTCATTTTTTATGTTGTTTATTTATATACCTAATAATACATAACAAGAACTTATTTGGTATTACTCTTCAGCAAAAATGATTTAAGAAAACACAAAGCGTCCACTGATCGTTTTGTAACAAATTGTCCTGATATCAAAAGTACCCTTTCGTTGGGTAAAGATGTGGACATATGGTCTTTAAGCCATCAAATAAAAGATCAAAATTTTCTGTCCTTTTGTTTATAGACTAGTTTATGGAAAATTCGGCACAACCGGCTACGAAGTTGAAAAACCGGTTTTCGAATATCACAAATTTAGCAAAAAAAACCGGTTTTTGAAAACCGACAAGCTTTAATAGCATCTGACTATGTTTATAAATTGTTTTATAAAATCTTATCAAGACTTGACGCAAATTGTTAGGTAGCTAGGGTAAATCTTTTACTGTTAAGCTACGGGTGGGAAACAGTTGAGAAATGAAATGCATTGCTGTAGATCCATTTCAAGACATATTTTATTTGTGAGAAATCCAATTGAATACATTTTGTTTTTTATTATGATCGATTTCGGTCATTTTTATTTTTTTATCTAAATATTTCAATTAATGATTTTTAGTTTTGTTGTTCATAAAAAGGTTATCAATGAAAATTCAGTTAATATTTACTTACTTTGATAGCATAGAATATGAATTCACTTTAATAATCTTGGTATTTTAGAATTTTCCTCAAAAGAGACTATTTTAGACAAATAGAATTTGTTCAAAGAAAAACGCTCGACTCTTTTAGTCTTTCCGCAAAAAAATGAAGGATTGCAAACTTTTTCTTTCTCTACCTTTTTCTATCATTATAGGACATGTCACACGTTGTTCTTCCTAAAAATAGACACGATTGCTTAATGTTTTCTCTTCGCGAGATTATATGAAAGTCGCCTACTTTTATTTTAAATTTAAATATAGATGTCTACAAGAAACGAGATTTTATTATTAATCATCTTCATTTTGCATTTACTGTTTAGCTGAATATGAAATTTAATTGATGAATTTACTAATATACTTTGTTCTACATATAAACAAGTGAGACTCGTGCTTCACCTCTTAAATAAGCATTATAAGATTAATTTCAGACTTTTTTTCCTTATTATCAAAGTTTCTTTTCAAAGAAGAAAAAAAGTAGTTTTGCACAAGCAAACACAATTATAAACAAGGTTTGTAGAATTAGTTTCAATGAAACTAATAAACACTAAAAAAGTGCAGCAAGTCAATGATTTTTCTTGATAAAAGAATGTCAATAAATTAACAACATTTTAAAGAAAGCGCTCTCTCCACTATATTATATTTCAATGATTAATATTACTCGTTTCCAACTGTAATAAGACATTAATTCTAATGAAATTTTAATTGAATATTGTTTTCAATGATAGTACATATTATATTAATTAATTCGATGTAAGTAGGCAAGGTCATTTTTTTAGGAATGTATAAGATTTTGCGAATTTTTAATCAATTACATGACAAAAATTTGAATCTAGTTATTCACCGATTTGGCAACGTTAATTTTTTATTTACTTTTGACCTTTACTGATTTACTTTGCGATCATTTTTTAAAATAGCTTAAACATGTGTCTTGAAATAAATGAAACTTATATATATATTTAAAAAAAACAAATTTCTTTGGCCAAACCAGAGACATTATAAACAACAACAATTATTTTGCATGGTCAAATAAAAAACATGATTCATCGGTATTGCTTGAAATTTAAATATGTTTTGATTGACTTGGCATTTACTTGGTAAAACTCCATTATAATAGAGTCAAAATAGCAACATATTATAGTTCTGACGATTACAAATATAAAAACTGTAGAACTAAATACGTTGCTATTTTACCCTATGTTAAATGTATGCTTTTCATTGTGTAAAAAATCACACTTCGATTATAAAAGAGCAGCATATTTCGTTTTTAAACATATAGTTTTCATCTACAATAAAATTATAACCTGTGAAATATTTCCACAGCACCCCGTATCTTCCATTGCTTTAAATTATGGCCCCCGTGGACCTTGGGAGTTTTTTCAGAGCATTTTCCGCACACAATATTATTTCCGTTACATTTTCCATCTGAAAAGATTGAAAAGTTATCCAAGCTCAATGGCTCGTTTGCTGTCATTTTATTTTTCATGAACATATTTCTCGCTCGTTAAGAGTACGACTGCAAACTTGGTTGTGTGCTCAAAATATGTAGTTAACTTCAAAATAGAGCATTCCTTATTATGCGAACTGAATGGAACAAAATTCTTGTTTACTCGGTGATTATGCTGAAGTGGACATGAACCGTGTTCTTCACATTATCATGAATCTCCCTACTATATAATATAATATAGGCCAAGCGTTTCTCAGCCATGATCTATGTAACCGCTTATTGATATAAAAACAACAGTAAGTTTTTAAGCCCCTCAGATCATCATTTCATTTAGATGATCAGATCATTTTTCGGTAGTTTACGTATATGAAACATTTTTTTCTGCTTGAGTATGTAACCTGTTTTTTCTTTATCGTTTTAAATTTTTCTTTTTAAAAAAAAAACAATCAACGGCAACTTAAGACATAACGATGAATATTAGAAAATAAAACTTATTTCCGCTTTTGAACGATTTCGTAGAAATGTGTATTTGAAGAGTTTTATTATCTGAAGACAGATGGCATTGCCTCGAGTAATATTGCTTAATTTCTAGCATAAATTTTATTGGTATGTCTCTTGTCAAATAAATTTATTCTACCATAGATACTTGGATAAAAAAAAGAATATATTATTTATATTTTAACAAACAATAAAAATACTAAAATAAAAAAATAAAAATTTTTAATTATTATCTAAGGATATTTATAATTGAACAAGAATACATGTATTATATATACATGTATATGTATAAAATATTATTTATATTTTAACAAACAAAAAACAAATCAAAATAATATATATATATATATGTATATATATTAATCTGAGTCACAAACAATCAAAAAGATGCTCATCGGTGAATCAAAATCAATACTTTGATTTTATGAAGTTCGTGTTTGAAAATAATGATTCGCAAAGCTACGTCGAACCGAAAAAGAATTGAATTTTGGTTGCCGCCTTTTTCAGCAATAGATTTTTTTTTGTCCACTGTATTCCAAAAGTCCTTCTATGATATTAATAATTTCAATAATATATCATTCTTAACCTTAAAAAATTCTAATTCTAGTTATTGTGTCTTACATTGAACAAGGCCAGCAATAAACGAAGCTATTTATATTGCAGAATTTTGGCAAGTAAAGGGATTGACAAAAAATATTTCGTGCCTATGTTGACGGGCGCACAGAAATCGGTCCGTGGGTGTCGCGGCGCCTGCGGACACAGGTTTGGGTATCCCTGCTTGAGACTATAGAATGCTAAGATATTCTTATATAAATCTTTTCCTTCCACAGATTGCAGTAGGAATCTTTTTAGCTGAGTATTTTAAGACATGACAGAGACATGGGTTCTTTGACTGTCACAATAGTGGGTCAGTGGCTGAAGTGTCACAAAAATAGGGGATCACTTTGTTTTCAGTCCCGTACATTCCGGGATTTAAAACGTAGTCTTGGAATTTACGAGTTTTAAATATCTACATAGTATATTGTTTTTACAACGAAATTGGATCATTTTCAGAAATCTTTTTTGAAAAATTCCACTTGCATCTGAATGCATATAAACACCTTTTCTATAATGAACTGTTATCTGTAACACATATATTTATTAATCTCAAATACCTCTTAACACTAAAAAAAAAAACGGAACTGGTTGTAAGTCAATCACTCTACTTATTATTTGAAACGAGCTCTTATTGCAGTAAGTAGCTAGTAATAAATTTATTTAGTTAAATGACAAAAAAGTATTTTATTCAATGTTGCATTAAAATTGACTTTTAACAAAGTAACCGCAAAATCCATCAAAAATAAAAATTTAGTACCAAACACAAAATTCAATTAAGCATCGGTTTTATTTCGGGTCACTTTGCTTTATTAAAAAGTGGACCATAATATTTTTCATATCGTATTCGTTAAACGCATTTCGACTAAATATTTACAATACATAAATTTTATATTTTGATAACAACTCAACTACTCGAAGATATTTGTTTTTTTACTCCGTCGTCACGTTTGTAATATATTGGGACTTAAAAATACCATGATTGTAAACCCTATCAAAGAGGGATGTGGTACAACTAATCCTTATTGCTCTCTAGAGTAAAGCAAATAAGGACTGAGATCTCATATAGCATAGCGGTAAAGACGTAAGGAAACTATAACCTCTAAACACGCAATTATACAGCAATATCTAAAGTTAAGATTTACGTTTATGTTCATTCAATTATATTTTCTTCTATTAATCCACTTGGTGTCGTTAAACGTATTTTAATTTAATGTTATATTATTTGTATTATACATAAAATCCACAGAGAAAATCAATATTTCAACAGAATGATGAGGAATACTGATATACATACAATGGCAACATTCTGTTTTTCAGCATGAACAATTTCAAAAATAGAACAATCGAACCATAAAGCAGAACACCATTTCATTTCGTATATAAATTTGATTCGTCATAAAATATTATCTACGCGTTTCTATGGTTATAAAAAAAAATATGAATTGAGACAGTTATGTATGTATTAGGAAAGGAGTGATAAAAATATGTCGAATACTCACTAAGGGATGATGTTCATTTAAATTCAACTTACAAAATTAATCTTAAAAGAGAGCATTAATAAAAACAATTTAAACTGCTTTAAACGTCGGAATAATTTACTCTCAGCGAAACCTTAATCTTATGTAGCTTGGTGGTGGCGCTCGAGTGCTTTCCTCCTATTCGATAGGATGAAAGTACTCAAGCCCTTTCTTCATAAAGGATTCGAATCTCCAAATTGACACATTCTCCGTAATGTAATCAAAGATCGCAAGTCATTCGTGCCAAGTGCGTCTACAAAAGAGTACTGTAGAATTATGGAGATACGAAAACGGTCGTTGAAAATCATTCTACTCTTTCTAGACTCTTTAATAGTTTAATAAATTTGTTTTGCACTATTTTCTAACTTATTGCGGAATGATAGTATAACAGAAATCATTCACTTAGTAGATATAAATTTAATGAAAAATTAATGGAAGCGTTTTTACTTTTGGGTATTTGTCAAATCGCTATTCTAAAGCAACAGTGGGATAAGAATTAAATACTAGTTTCGAGATAATTGAACTTTAAGATTTGTGTTGTAGTTTTTAAATAGTTTATTATGGCTTTATTTAGTTTATTTTACGGATTATGATAAAAGATAATAGTAAGTTTTTTTGTATGCCATTATCTGCATCTAGTTATTTTACTATTTTCCCTGATGCTTTGAAGTTACAAACCAATTGACAATATATTATTTAAATACTTCAGTGGTTCATTATAAAGGTTTTCCTTTCAGCAATCGATTGGCATACTTATCTTAAAGTCGACCCTTTCACTTACACCTCACTGTTGCTTTGTTGTAGAAAAATGGTAGTCTTTGACTGTTAACAATCAATCAAGGCGATCAATCGTAATATCACTAATTCGCAAGCATTTTAACCAACCATGTATACATACTAAAATAGTAAACATTTTTATCGTTTTAATGTTAACATAAACGGACTACGTTTTTATGCTCACTTTATTCTAAGTCTTTCCAATATGTATTCAATTAAAATTCGTCTATTTTACTATTTAACTATGTGATTGGAACATTCATGAAACTGTCAGCATGGTAATTACTAATAAACACAATTACAGAGAAACTATTTAACTGAGTTATGCGTTCCAGCCGTCATAACAAAATTACACCACTTTGGCAATTAGAGCTGTACTAAAGATCTGACTACTTCTTCAGAACTTGAGATTTAAACTGTAACGTTTAAATTTTAGTTTCTCAATACAGATTTATTCAAACTGCTTATATTCTCACAAAGAAACGAGCAATAATGCGTGTATTATCCGACCTATCAGACTGTAAACTTTTTTATTCTGGAAAGAGAAGGTTTGTTTGAAAAAAAACACCCTTCTTTTAGAGTCGTTATTATAATAAACAAGAATGGTTTGACTTTCTTTGAAAATCATTGCAACAAAAACATATCTTTACCGATATTTCGTGATGTTCTTTTGCGTAACTACTGTGACGAAAATGTATATATTATATGTAAGTTAATTGTAAGTTATTTGGCTTAAATTAAACGGGATTGTGATCAAAAAGAACACATTACATAATTATTTAAAAACAAGACTTGTATTTGCTAAATGTATATAATATTGTTGCCTTAAAGTGCATAGTTTGTAACTGTACACTTTACATGAAGTCCTGTTAACATAATTATTGTATATTATTCATTAGGTCACTATTTTTGCTGGCGATAACTTCATCATAATAAATTTAAGACTTAACAATGCGACAAGTATTTATAATTGCCATTACATCACCACCCCAACGTCAAAAGTATACATTTTTTGGAATAAATACCTTGTTGTTTTTTTTTTATCTAAATAACGTTTAAATTCATTTAAATAAACGAAAGATTTAAGACATTCTTGTTTGTTAATATGTTTACTGTCAATTCTTGTTGGAAAAGCATTTTACTCTTTAAAATAAAACATTTTTTTATATTTATTTCACAATGGAATAACTTTTATTGTGTTCACTTTAAATTATTAGTAAAGGCATTATATTCGAAAATAAAACACTCTATTAGTAAATTCCACATTTATTTCTAACAGGACCGATTTTGCTTAACACGAACATTTTCAAACTGATATAATTAATATACAGGATTTTTATACTAAATAGAGGTCTGCACGGGCCCGGGCTCGGGCGTGTAAGCGCAATTGAGATTCGGGCTCGGGCCGGGCCCGGGTAAGGAATTTATTCTTCAGAAAATATTTCAGACTATGTTTGTGTCATAAGTCAGCCTTGATGGTTTTAATTATTACCAGTTCTTTAGAGAATCGTAAATTGTTGTAAATTTATATTAAAAAAACGGGTTTTTTTCGGGCTGTGGAGTATAAATCTGGGTTTCGGGTCGGGTTCGGGTAAAAAGTGTGGTATTAGACTCTAATACAAAACCATGTAAGACTAATAAACGTGAAACAAAAAATATATGAGCCGTTGAAATAACATATCAACACGTGTTTCTCAGCAAGGAAATTTAGATTTCATAATAAGGTCACGTATTAACCTATTTTGTGAGACTTCTGCTGCACTGAGTGTTGTCAAAATGAATGGCTGTTATGGGAAAACGTCATTGATGTCAGATGAATTATAAAAATAACTTATTTTACGATGAAACGTGGCGATAATTATAAATTCATTCAATTACTTTATCAGCCGTCAGTTTCACCTCTTTGATCAAGGTGCCCGGAGCTGTCGCTCTATTATTTCACACAACGGCGCATAGACAATATGCCATACCTTTCGAGAACATATTTCAAAATTCCAAAACCATCTTGCCAAGTACATTACCTTTACTCCTACGTATAAATTAGCATATATCTACCGTCTAAATTATACGAAATAAAACGATTTTCCTCAGCTCGTGAGTACATATTATTATTATTCAATTATTATAACCCCTTAAATTTGCCTCGTGGAGAAATATTTCTGCGTCAGCTTCTCAAATTAACTTAAAATATTCTTACTCGAAAATTTATATGTTATTATCTTTGAAATGCGTAAGATTAAATAAGTTATTTTTGTACCCTACACCGTTTCCAAGAGTCTCTGTCATCCGTCAGTGTCCTCACTTCATCAGTGGCCTTCCACGGTGGCAGAGAAAGATAGAATTCAGGCTCCTCTGAGACATTCGTTAGGATATGTTTAAACCAGCTGCTTCGTCATTTATTTATTTTTTGGACTTAATATTAAGTTAGTTAGTCCGCTCTCTCATCTCCGAGTTCCCCGCAAAATAAAACCGCTGTACCCCTAATATTTACCGCGGGCTTCTGCCGGAGCACAGTATACGGTCACGCTGTGCTTTCATAGAGTGAATAAATGACGCTCGAATCTGACCGAGTATAACCAAAACGGATGGATGCCCATAAGCGTTTACCACTAGGCTATGGGATCGCCAATGCTAAAATAATTTACATAAAGTCGAAAAAAATGTGCACTTCTTAAAATCATTAACATAGCATGTCAATTCTTGATGGAAAGGCATTATATTAAGAAAAACACAATATTATGTTGTACTTATTTTCACTTTTATTTATCAAGATCAGGACCAGTTTCGCTCATGGCGAGTATTGTCAACTGATAAGAAACTAAAAGTGGAAATAAGTACAAAGGAATATCCTTTTTTTTCTTAATTTAGTTACTGTTTGTAATGGTTTCAAAATAAAATGTTGTAGACGTAGACAAAATTATATTAACATATTATTACACATAGTTGATTGACATAGCATTAAATTCCTAGAAATTTATTATACCAAGCTAAAAATACCAAGATTTAAATTCCAACATAATTACAGTGCGTAGCTACTTCGGCACCATATCATGTCATAACTATGTTATACTTACCAAGTTCGCTACGAACTTAATTAAACTTGATTTATTTTCTTTAAATAAGGAATTAATACACCACAATACTACAGACACACACACACACATACATTTATCGTGCGCATCAAAAACACTTAATAGTTTGTTACTTTTACCTCATTAAACTCTGAAAATGCTCTTCAAAAAACAAGCGAAGTAGGTTTAAATATATGTTACTTTATAAGTATTTTTTCAGCAAAAATCTTATTTTTACTTAATTTTTATATTTGATAACATAAATACAGCGCTATCGGTTACTTGTTTGACGTTCAGTAATAATAAAAACGAAGCCATCCGAAATTTTTGATCATTGATACCTCCTTAAAGCTTAGCGATGCTAGGCAACAGAAAAAGTTTTTTCGCAAAATAAAACTGTGAAAATTCCGAACAGAATGTGGTGGAAGTGCCCCGAAAACGCTTAAAGCTTAAACAAAGTGAGTGGCGTCGGGAAGCCCCCTGTTTCTCTGAAAGGCCGGAAGTAGATTAAAGATGCGGCCAGAAACTTAAATAAGATGTCGACGAAATACAGCTTTGTGATTTGCCACCCTCGTGCACAATAAAACAAATGGTTTTATCTGTTTTAATTAATTTAAAAGAGCTTTAATTGGATTAATGTGATTAACGAGTGCGTTTTAATTTTATAAATTCAGACAGATTTTGACATCAAATGATTTTAATAAACTTATATTGAGAATATTCTTTTTTTTTTTTATATTTTCATATTGTCTTGGAGACGTTTGGCTCGTGTATTTGGACACCATTTTCGTACTGTTACAGTATTTACAGGTTTGAATCCCCGTTCAAACGATTTCATAATTAATTTTTCAATCTCTTGATAAAAAAAAAATATGGGTTGATATTATGATTGCATACTCTGCCATCTTGGCCATAACAGGGCGCAGCGAAATCTATTACTAAAAATACCATTGAATAATCATTTTTAGGGTGTTCACTGTCAATACAAATTTAAATTGAAATAAAAGGTAAAGGTAGGGTAAATTACCCTTTACATTAGCCTATCTTAACTGTTCTTTTGTATTATAATATATTTTTTTAATTTTATTTCTTTTGTAAGAATCGATATGGTTTTTAAAAAATTCTTTTTCAGAATCTTCATTGCTGTTGATTTTGTTGAAGTACACTGACTCATTACTTGGAAGCGGTAAAAATACAAAATTATCATTAAGTTATTTATTTTAGTAATGTAGAGTTTCATTTTGTTAATCATTTGCCACTTATAATTATTAGTCTTTGATGATTTTTTAATTATATGTTATAGGTGTTAAGCATTTTAATTTATTGTAATTACAATGTTATTTGTAAATCCTTTTCATTGTTAATAGTTGCTTACACCTTTTATTTCAATTTAAATTTGTATAAATAGCACGGTTTATATATTTTTCTTATCAGTTGATAATGCTCAATAATTAATAAAGTGGAATGAAATACAAAGGAATATTGTTTTTATTAATACCATTGAATAAGTAAAAATAACTATATTCGCGAAGAAAAAAAGATCAGTTGAATAAACGCTGTTAAATCAGTGAATTACACGTTGAAACATAACATTTTATTAAGAAAGTTCTCGTCAATAAAAAACATGATTTCACTTTCCTGAAAAGTACCAATATATGCGTTTAAGCTTTTTTCCACACGCACACAGATATATCAATCACATGTTGTGTTATTATATCATTCCAGGTAAAATTGCAAATTAATAAAATAATAAAAAAATGTGGTCAATAATTTAAAAAAAAAAAAAATGTCTACTACTGAAACGCATCATTTTTGAGCATATTCTTCGTACTGGGAACAGAGTTGTATGAAAAGGTCAAATGTTTTTATTGCGTTACCTTTCCCCTGAAAACAATCACATAGTCTATTGATTGACTACGGCCGTTTTAAATGAAAGCTTCTGTATAATATTATTCTATTCAAAGGAAAACAAAAACAAAAGCAAGGGATATTACAATAATATTGACGATACGAATTCCAATTTAATCATTAATCTTCCATCAGTATAAGGTCATGTGTGGATATTTTTTTTCCACCCTAAATTTAGCCCCTCGCTGACAGTTTAAAAATAAATTTTCCAACAAACAATTGATACTAAACATTACAATTGTTGCTTTGATTTTACTCCTTATTCCTGTTTCAACGGCATTCGATAAATTTGCAACATCATATGAGGAACGGGATATTCTTCATTCCTCTTTAAATTCAACGCGGAGTAGATTTAACGGATACACAGGATACTTAATATCACTTAATCTAAATGACTGAGCAAGTCATATTCTCGTTTTTTTCTTTCTATCTTTAATTTTTTAAGCACAGCAGTGCATACTTAAAATATAGGTCCCGTGCAGCTCTGTATCGGGTCAATAATATGACGAGTAAATTATATTTTTTTCTTGATCGCATTGCGTTGTGGAAGGCGGCCGTTAAAATGCGGCTGCATACACATAACGGGTGGTGGTGCGATACTCGACAATCAGTTGTACGAGACACTGCCTGAGAATCGTTTTAGACCCAGAGCAGTCCTGCTCGACGACCCTCCATAGATCTTATGTCGTCTAAAATTGTCAATTTTAGAACGAACTTAGCATTACGAAAATGACTCTCTTTGTTTAAAAACAATTTGTGTACTGTATGTGTGTATGTATGTATGCGCATGTGTGTGTACATGTACGGATATAGTATGGAGGAAGCATATGGAATGTGATTTGCAAAATAATGCATATGGAGTTCCCGTGAACTTCTTATCTCTGTAGTGATCGCGCCCTGCCGTCTGCAAACGACGGTAAGGGGATGCAATTTAAAAAAATTCAAAATCTTTATCGATGAAGGAGACTGGAAGAACCTTGGTGCGTCCTGTTACTAGAAGCTCCATAAATTTGATATCCAAAAAAAAAAAAACACATCAAATATTTTATAATACTGTTGTTTTTTTACTAGTATGAAAAAAGTTGCAAAGGCATTGACATGACGGAAATATACACTCTTGGCAGGCAGTGTAGCCCAAACCTCATTTTTTTTATTCTTCCGACTTAAGTATCTATTATTTCTGTAAATTGTATTTATCTTTATTCTCTAACACAATCCTCTTCATGAGCAGATGTTAACAAAACATAACAATCATACCAATATTTATTAATTATTTATTGTTTTATAATATATATTATTAAATAGTATTTTTTATACGCTAAGAGACTTTAGTAAATAAGTACACGTTCCGTAAAAGATTTCCGCTAAGCGGTTTCCATTATTATTATATAATGAAACGAGGGTATTAAGTTAATTGCTTTACAAAAATGGTTGTTAATGAATAAAGTGAAAATGAATTGTTTTATTTTTTTATAAAACAAAAGCGATGATGATTATATCACAACAAAAATAAATTTAATTACTATTATTTACGTATTTTCTAAGTATGAAAAACAGTTAATTTCAAAAGTTTTTCTTCTTCAAAATTCTATAGATAAGAAGGGAAATGTATTGTCATTACTCGACAATGCACTGTTTCTTTTGTTAATAGAATATTTAAATCAGATTATAGAATTTTTTTCTACCAAATTTCACATCTGTATTACAACCAACGAATCATGGAGTAATAGAAGCATGAAAATATATCTTTCGAGCACTATTGTAAGTAGGCGAAAATAATTGAGAATCTATTATCAGTTTCCACAAGACGATTAATTTAAAAAAAACTGTTGGTACACGGTAGCTGAGAATTGGGATTCTATAAATGTTTCAATCATGTATACATATTTCAATAAAAATATTTACAATATTTAGTTATATTTTCATTTTCATTTCGATCGAGTAGGTAGTAAATGGACACACCACAAACAAAAAAAGCTCATTCTGACACGCCGGTCAAATCCTGTTTGCTTTCATTCTCTGATATATAGTTTATACATATGTACACTCAATTCTTTTTTTTTAGACAGTAGATAACTTCCACAAAAATCCGTGTAAAAATGGTAATATAATTATAGAAAAACTGATGATTGGTTCCCTGAATTTATTGAAAAATCGAGTAAAATGGTATATTAATGAAATAAATTACAAAAAATAATATCCATTCTATGTATAATGAAGAAATAGTAATATTCATCACTACTTGATTACATACGGAGATTTTTTATAAGAGACCGGACATATTAAAATAAAAATTTCTGACACGTCAAAAGTATTAGGATATAATGAAGCCTTTTGTTTGTTTTTTCATACTGTAGTGTGCCTTTGAATTTCTTGTTATTAGGAAATTCGTTATCCGCTTCTGTATTGTTTGTGTCATTTGTGTAATTTATACTTTGTAGTTTACAGTTTAGTGTTATTTAACAATTACATAAAAACAACTATGTAAAAATATTATAGTGTACCCCGGTGAATATGTTGAAGTTGCATCCCAACAAACTGTAACCAATGAAAATTGTACTATGAATGAAAGCTGAACCTAATATCGACTGTGGAAAGGAAAAAGGACGTAACCCACACATATCAAATTTTACAGGAGGCGCAAAAAACGTGTTTTGATGATTTTGTGATATAAGCAAATTATGAATTATACACAACCTTGAAGTGCACAGCTACTTCTAAGCCGGTATTTAATTGACAAAATCTAATAGTAATTAGAAATTGTCTAGGAAAAACTTTTATTTCAGTCTTTTTTCTTGGTTTTAATTTTTTACAAGGTCATCTTTTTCAAACATAAAAGCTAAATTTAGATACTAATTCGGCATTTACAGCTTGCATCATTTTTATAGAACTTGTATCAAAAGTTGATACATTGTGATTATTAAAAACAGCCTGTTTTGAAAAAACTGTGGGTTACGTCCTTTTTCCTCTCCACAGTCGATATGTTTTTGACTACAAAATAAAAAAAAGTCGATCCTTATTCATTTTCATTGTGTTTTAGATCTAATAGTATCAATAGTTGAATATTTAAAAATATACATTTTTTAATCAGCCGATCGGAAAAGCAATTAAGTTTTAAAATTTATGGACGCCATTATCGTAGAGGTCGAAAATTATGCAACCAAGAGCGCACCGTGCCAATTAATCGTATCTCGTTGCACCACTGTTAATTACGATCCCCGCTAATCACCCGCCCATCTTAAAATATCGTTGGCTAACGTTCACTAAGTCGGCTTGATGTTCTGGCTGTATTGTGAGATAATATAATATAAGCCACGCCTTGAGCTGGGCGATCAAATCGGTTGAGCTTACGTCCACTCGATTGCGTGGTCAAGGGTTTAAATCCTTGCAGTGGCGGTTCTAGGGTACTGGGCTAGGTGGGCTTAGCCCGACCTGTATTTTTCACTCAAAATGTGTAGAAAAAAAACATTAGATGGCTGAATAAAAATGAACAGCAATTCAGCCGCTGAACAAAATAAATACATTTCTAAACGTAACTAACCTTTCCCAATTTAATACAATATCTTTTTTTTTATTTTCCTCTGTCAATATAAAGCAATGCTATGCCTACCTACAATAATACTCTCGATTGTGTTTTGTATTACAATTTTAAACCGAGCCGGCATAAAAAAAAGCAACAACACTATATATACTTCATACAGAACAGGGAACGTGACGTCAGTCTGGCGACACCTACGAATTAATAATAATAACAAAGGCTCGGGCTAACTATAATATAGCCCGAGTACTTTGTTTACACTGGGGCGCAATCAAGCACGATTAGATTTTTTTGTATTTTATTCACATTGGCCATACGGAAACGTCATCTAAACGTACACGACTGTGCTTCAAAGTTTCAGGCTGCTGTCAGACGTCAGGGGCTACATTAGATTAGCCTATACATACAAACACAAATACCAATCTCGTTGTATTGTATGACAGTTGATGACAGATCTTCCGTACGGCTTTTTGTACATGTTAGTTCACTTTGAAGGAGACGAATTTGAGGTCCAGTTTTTACTATTCTATTATTTTTTTACTTGCATTAGCTTTGATTTTATTATACAATAATTTATGCTTTGCAGTAGTGTCGTAATATTTGTTAATTTTCTTGTAGATTAATGTATAAGGTGAAGTGGAAACATACACAATTTCGTAAATAGTATACAATGCTAAACTTTTCTCTAGCCCACCCAAGATTTTAGTTCACGAACCGCCACTGAATCCTTGATGAAAACTCTCATACCGGTGCATTCTTGTTAATAAATTAAGCTCATGTAAGTGTGCTTTAAACTAGTTCATCGGATCAAAACCCTGAAGTTGGCGTTGTAAATATTCGAAATATTCTAGAAGTTTTTACTTTTGATTCATCGTTTTTATTCAGAATTAAATCAACGTTTAGTGTTAACCGGATGTATATCGAGTTCAATTTAGAATTTTTATGCCTTTTTTATTAATTTATGTCTTTACTTTATACACCATTTTGAATGTGTTAATATAGTTTATACGACGAACATCGGTGGTTTGTTTATATATCTGTAAAAAAGTCGTAATCATTACCGCATGATTTTTAATTTACGCAATTTTTAACATCCTCTTCGCTAAAATATTTTTTGCCGATCTCTTGAAAGAGTTTTTTACTCTATAATCTTTGTTATAAATAGTGTTTTTTTAGTTAATTAAACTCTTACCTGTTAACTAACAACTCTTTTTTTAAACGTTACAACCAAAGGCTCGTCATCATATGCATTTTTTTATATTGAAGGCTTTTAAATTTAAGCGATTTATATAATTGTTTGAAAATGTTGTATATTGTCCATTATATTAAGATTCTATTCATAAATAATATAATCAACTACTTAATTATTTTTAAAAAATTCACGTAATACTTTTTATCATTTTAATGGTGATAATAATTGTAAGTAAAAAAAATCTTTTTAGGTACAGGATGCAAAAGACCAGATAAAAAATAATCATATTTGTATAAATATTACCAAAACAATATTTTACTTGTAGTCACCACTTTAGATAACGAAATTTTCGTTCGCAAACGTGATTATAATATAACCTTTCATCAATCTATAAAATAATTCCAGTGGGAAATTCCAGTGCAAAAATAACTTTTTCATATCAAATTAAAGACGCTTTTATTTAATACATAATACTATGAAATGATAGAATAACTAAGTAACTTCATTACCAACTCAAATTACATCAGATCTCACCAAATCTTAAACATAAAGCATATTGGGACTTGGGATAGTCCATGTTGGAATGTTAGTCTTCAATAATGAAAAACTTGGGGAAAACTAGTAGTATAAAATGTTTCAATAAAATGTTTTACTGTATCATTTCTATCAAAACCTATGCGTATAATATAATAAATATTAACATAACTATCTAACTGTGAACACTTTTTTTATTTATCACTATTGAAAGAAGTTTTTGTATTTCATCTTAATTATAAATAAATACAGTAATTTACGATTCTTCTTCACAATTTGCAATTTATTTTTTCATAAAAATAACACACAATCATTTGGTACTAATACCACAAGTTTTTTTATTAAGATCAGTTTCAATATTTCACGACATTTTCAACTGACGCACTGAACATATTCACTATCAACGAAACAAGTCCTGGTTATTTAAAAAGATATGAAATTAGTACAAAAATGTGGTATATTTTGATATTGATTAAGCCGTTTCATTAATTATATACAGTGAGCATCCTAAAAGTGATTTTTTTTTCATCGTCTTGTGGGATTCATTTTTAACAATATTTTAAGCGCGTTTTTAACTGCTAGTAAAATATTATTTGATTTTAGTTGGAATAGAAGTATACTTGTATTTACATAAAAATCCACCGCAATTTGCGTGTTTTTAAAAGATAAAAATACATTTATTAGCTTTAGCAAACAGTCTTTATTTGATTTGATCAAGTTATCTCACGGAATAATTCTTTGAAAAGTTTTTTAATTACTCAAGAAATGTCACCTACTTTGATAATTTTCTCATCAAAGTTATAACGTTGCATTCTTAATTAGTGTATATATTTCGTGATGTTTTATTTTCCTTTTTTTTTTAATTAGTTGATAATGCTCGTGATCAGCGAAATCAGTTTTAATATTAATTTAAAAAAATGTAGAATTAGTATCCAAAAGAGATTTATTTTTTTATGCAACACCATGAAAATTAACTAATTATTTTTTATTTATTACTGAAAACTTATATGCACAAGTATTTTTATTACTAAAAAAATCTGCATATGTCTGATACAAACAGTACCGGAATAAAGGTATAATCTATTTTTCCTTGTTCAAATTCATAAAATACATACATTAATATACTTAAATATCATAAAGGCTTTTTAAAACCTACCTTGTTTAAAAAGTTCCAGCCGGATGAAAACTTTTAAAACAAAACTATTGAAACAAACTCACAGTCATTCACTTAGAACTGAATTTAACATTGTTTTTACATTACTTTACTTAAAACTGTGTACTTAGTTTTGCAATTCAAAAATGCCTGTGCAATTAAATATGTCACAACAGTTAGATAAAAGATATCTCCGGACTTATCATGAGATTTAAGTGCCAAGTAAACACCGGTGCATTGTGATGGAGATGTTTTTTTTGTTGTAATAATTGTCACTTTAGTTTGCAACAAAACTTTTCACGGTCCATACGAAGGTAGCGATTGTTTGTCACCGAGTGGCTTGCGCGATGCTGTGCTCGCTTTGCCGAAGGCAGTGAAACACTGCTCGTCCGTGGAGTAACGGCGCCCGCGGACGACGCCTATCGCTTAAACGGCTAGCGGCCGTCGCGACGTCACTCGGATTCGCTGGGAAAGCGAGAAAACTCCACACGATTTGCTGACTGAGAGGCGTTTGTTTAAAAAATAAAAATGTCACCTTAGAGAATGCATTCAATTTATTGCAGTAATTAAAAACACGGCGTCAAATAATGTAACACGCATCCGTGATACATTAGTTAAAAATGGTTTCGAAATACTCATTTTTATTTATTTTCCGAAATAAATTATTTCAAGAAAACAAACGAGCTTTCTATACACGAAAAACTCGATACAGGAACTTGCGTATGAAGATAAAACTATTATTTATAACGCTTTCGTCCTGGAATGGTTATTTACATGCATTATTTTTTCAGTCGGACCGTAATTTTTTACTCAAAAGACTTTTGTGATGCTTTTTCCTTTCTAAAATAAAATACCAAACTCTGCCTCGCTACACAAACAAGGTTGTAGATAAAATGAATAGCTCAATGTTTCGTTCCCTAAAAAAATCACACGTTTACATATTTTTATTTCGTCTTATTACTGACAATCCACTTTTAGCCGTTGGCATCTTCAGGCATGCAAGTTCAGAAGTGAATTTAAAAAAAGCAAAAATGTTTCTCATTTATATGTGAAATAATAAAAAAACTTTTTACCATCCATAATCCGTAAAATTTAACTCGTGTTTATATACTCGCTAGTCGAAAGAAATCAGTCTTGTTATAATTAAATAATGAGAAGAAATAATTGTCAACAAATACAGAGCTTAAAAAATGATGATTTGAGTGTTGCGGAAATCACTGTTTGCTTGAATAAGTCAACTTAATGATATAATTTTGATAAGAAAAAAACTTTTTTTAACACTCATTGTGATTTCCATTCATAGGTTATATTATTGACTATCAGAACTGATAGTAAATGGCATATTTCAAAATTTGTGTCAAAGATTCTAATAGATGCCTTAAACACTTAGAAGATCATATTTTTGTTTTGTTTATAGACTCGTAGTCTTCAGTGGTTTTGGGTTTTATATACTCGTGAACTGTATCCGAGTCAAAATCCACAACAGAAATATGTTTAAAATAAACCTTAATATAATATTTTCAACGCATTTATTGATGTATCCTTAATATTAAATCACATATTTCATATTGTTTTATTGTTTACGGTTTTTGAAAACTGAAAAGCCCTCCACTTAACCAAAATAAGGTTGGATACTCTTAATGTGTATCAAGATATGCTTAATGATATGCCCCGAGTTGAGCCTACCTACGTTCTGTACCATATTATACTTATTTTTTTATTTTATATAAGTCTGGTAACTATTCTGTATAAATATGTTTACCAATATACAAAACACATGCTTTTTATAAGCTTCACAAATGAGAACATTTTAAAATTTAATCAACCCATTCAATTTATATGTATAAAAATAGCCTAGCTTAACCAGAGAAAATGATTTTGATTTGATGTTTGTTTGTTGATACATTATTTAATTGTAAATTTCCCAACAACATATTAATTAACTACCACCGTCTGTTCTCATACTAAATAAATTACACCCAATTAACAGCATCTCTTTCCGTATTCCATGTCTGTTTACATATTATTATAATTGGTTGTTATCCACTTAAAAATGATAACATATAATTTTAAAAAAAGTATAAACCCATTGATAGCACATCAATTGGTTAGAGCTAAAACATTGCAAATAAAGTTTAGGTCAAAAATGAAATAACCTTTTTTTTACGAGTTAAAATATTGCATCTCTTAACTTACTATTCCATTGATTATATACATATCCACAAAAAAATATTGTAAATTTTCTAGGAAATATTTTTATGAGCACATATATTTTATCTCTTTAACGATATTTGTATGTATCCTTATACTAAATGAAAAATTTCATTCCATTACAGAAAGTGTGTTTTTTTATATTAAATATGACATTTTAATAAATCAACTATAATATGAAACAAAGCACTCATTTTTATATAACAAAATCTAATTTCTAAATTTTCATATTTAGTTTTCTCAGTATTATGATTTATAAACATACATTTTAGCTCTAAGCCATCGATCTTATAAATTATATTTATCAACACTATAAAGAAAACTTATCTGTTTTATATTAGTGGATCACACAGAATTTTAAGGTAATTTTCCAAGTGTGTACAACATTTTAAAAACAATTTCACTTCCGGTTGAATTTTCTATTATAAATATAAGTGGCCCTCAACTTTCGGACCTAATTATTTCCTGAAACGTGTATGAAAATTAAATTAACGCAAGTAGAGCTATAGCTATGGAATTTAAGAGTGAGTGTATCGGTCTACAGCGGCACCCATTACATTCAGACAAATTATTAAATGACTTTCTTACAAACATTCGAGTAATTATAGAACCAAGCTTGATAGGATTTTCAAATCATTCCAATTGAATTAGGCATTCATTGTATTCGAAGCAATAAATAACCAGCTGGTGTTTTTTCTTTGTAAAATTATTACGAATCAGTATGTTATAGAATATAACTTCTCTTGGTATTTATTTTCTTAATTATATGATTCTTTTATATTCTGAGCCTTTCAAAATTAAGGGGTTGCTTTACAGCGCTTGATATGCGAATGGCTTAATTATTCGTATTGTTTAATCATAATAATTTATATTACTAAAATGAATCTACGAAAGGACATTTAATAGCTTTGAAGCAAAACGTAATATATACATATCCAAAAATCTCACGTTTAGTAAACTCGTAGACGTTTTTATACACATATCAAAGAATTAGTGAATTTTATGAAAGTTAAGCCCGTAAATCGACTGTTAATTGATTAATATGGTATCGTACTTTAATCATAATATTAAGATTTTTTTTATTAATCGAAAATATAAAAAAAATGATTTTTATATGAAATCATCATGGCTGAGATCGCTTTGCGTGTATACTTTACCATAGCATCTTCTTATAGAGTAGAAAATATTTCCTCAAAAAGTCATACGGGTTCTGAAATTAAAATAAACTTGATTTAATATTAAAACCCATACTATTATAAGTCCGGCTCCGTGGCGCAGTGTTCAACGTCGTTGGCTTCCATGAAAGATCTCAAAGGTTCAATTCCCAGAATGAACAGCATCTTTTTTTCGATTTCTGTTCGAAGGCATGAGTTTTTGTAATATCAGAAAATTCTTCCTATCCTTCCAATACTAAAAAATAACAAGGCGTTGACAGAGCGACTTGCTTATCGCTTATGTGGTTCTGATTTATCCTTCTATGCCTACTCTTATTGAAAAATAGTATTTGAGCAACTGAGCAACAATTAGTTTCTGTAGAAAATTTTCTATTGGTATATAATACGTGTGGTTGAGTGGTCAACATCGCTGGCTACCGCTACGGAGGGCACGGGTTCAAATCCCAGTACGGGCAATTCAAAGGCATGGATATATGTGATGTCTTGAATTCCCCCCTCCCACCCATTCTATCCTATGAACGGGGCGTATTGAGAGCGATTATCTAACCACTAGTCTTGTCCTAGCCCTTTCCTTCTATTCCTACTCTCTTTGGAAAAAGAGAGGTTGAGCAACTGAGTAACAAGCAGTTCTCGTAGAAACATTTCTGTTGAGATTAACTCCATTAGGAGTCCATATGCTCCATATTGGGAGCGGACATGGTAAATATATATATATATATATAATACTTCCATTAACAAGCCATGTACTGTACATTGGGAACAGACATGAATTTACAAAAATAGTACTTGTTTGCTGTATAACATAGGTTTTTCTTTGATATAATATGATATTTAAAAAATCACTCACCTTTCATGTGCCTTTTTAGATATTTATAGAAGTGAGTTTTTACTTTCAGCGCACTTAAAAATGATTTGATAAGTACCTACTTGGAATTAAATTATAGTATCTACGCTCTGCTAGCGCAATACTGGTATTCAACAACAGGTTGAAATTACCTTTTCTTCTCAGGATTGATTGATCACAAAGAATTTTGATTAATGATAAATATTTTATTATATTAAATAAAAAATCAAATAAACATCTGGTTTTAAAAAAGGATTTTTTTATTAAAAAACGCCATTATATTTTAGTTTCATAAATATTTATTTTAATAGTTTTCTTATAATCTATATTAATTACCTTTCAAGCCAAAGCGTTCCAAAAAAATATATATGTTTTGATATCGTTTATAAGATTTGAATGTTCACCGATTTCTTTAAAATAACATGCTTTCATATAAATATTACTATTGTCGGGTTCTATGGCACAGCGGTTAGCGTTGTGGGCTTCCGTGCCAGACTTCACGGGTTCGAGTACCAGTTCGAACAGCATTTTTTCGGTCGATGGTTGTATGTGATGTTATGCCCCCCTCCCACCATTTCTGATCCTTAAACAAATGGGCTTAACGACAGCGATTAGTTTACCACTTGTCCTGGCCTAGTCTTATCTTTCTATCCTTACTACTTACTCTCTTTGAAAAAAAGAGAGGTTGAGTGACTGAGTAACAAACAGTTCTCGTAGAAAAATTAATGTTGAGATACTTCGATTACGTGGCCATATGCTCCACATTAGGTGCGGAAATGGTTAAAAAAGTTTTATTTGCAAATAATTTTCATCGTTTATTTAATCCAAAACAACTATAAGAAGTTTAAAAATATTGTTTTTTTTTATACACTTTTAGTTTGGGATGTTAATATAATTTGCAAATGTGACACATTCTAAACGTACAGGGAAATATTTTTATGAGACTATATAGGCTCATTAGAAGTAAAGCGATATTTTAGAAAAAAAGTTAGATGCGTTGAAATATTCTACACGTCTTAGGCCGGCCACTGACGAGCGCGAAAAATCTTATTTTCTCATTAAAACTTCAGCTCATGCTATAAATCAAGCTCATTAAAGTCAAAATCGAGTGAATTATGTTTGCTAATTACATCACGCCCGATATTCAAACGTTCAAAACGTCACTTAAAAGAACTATACATCTCCATTCATACTTTATGACCCATTACATACGAGTAAAAATGTTTAAATTTCTAAATAAAACAAAACAATTTGCAAACATTTGCGGAATGAAAGAATATCCAACAGGTTGGAAGTTCAAGTCGAAGTGTAGGTATATCATATACATATGTATATATTTTTTAATTAAAATCCAATAATAAGTAGTTTGAATTGCAAGTACATTATAAAAAAATATTAATTATGCAATTCTAGTACTCTATAATCAAGTTATAGAAAAACTATTCCATCAGAATTGGACGTTATGCAAAAAGATACAATCCCTCCCACTTAAGTTTATTTATATTGTGTTACAGTATTGATTTATATTTTCATCAGTTTATAATGTCTGTAACGAACGAAGCCGGTTACAATCGTTATTGAAATAATGTGAAATCAGTACATAAGAGTAATATTTTTCATACATAAATATTTACGGTATCTAAAATTCCATCCCCCTATCCGATCTATAAAGCAACGTGCAGTGAGAACGATTAGCTTACCGGTTGTTCTGTCTTAGCAAGATCTCTGTATGATTATATAGACTCGTAATAAAGATTATTTTAAGAAATGTTTTCTACGACACTGTTTGTTAGTTCTCTTAAAAAAATATGCGATTATACATATATTCATAGATTCCGCATGTACAAATTCTTCATAAATATATATAATATTTTCAATAGTACTTATCAAATTAAGAAATTGTTAATATTGCTTCATAATCGGTAGATATTGCTTTATCGTTTTGATTTAAACCCTTTGAGTAGTGAGTTTATTTTTACTAAATTAGGATTAGGAGTACAAATATGTTTTAACCTTTTTACAAAATTGTTTTGTTCATTTGCAACAATTAATAAAAATAACGCGATCGTCAAAAATCACAGATAAAAATGTTTTTTACCCATATGTGAAAAAACAATGACATTTTAATTAAAACCAAGAGAATGGCAATAAGCATTAGAAACCAAAATATTTACCATATTTTGCCATACTCCTCAAAGGGTTAAAAATATATGTACCTACTTATTTTTGTTCTTCGTTCTCAGACAAATGGTAATAAATAAGTCAAAACATATACTCAGCTTAATAAAAATGTATGTTTATGAGTAAGAAAAATATATCAGAGGTACCGAACCTTTTTAAGTTTGAGTGCCACTTTTTTAAAAATTTAATAATATGGCATGTGTTCAAATATATAATAATATATATTTTAACACATGCCATGGAAATAAAAAATGTCTAATTTACTTAATGACACATGACTATTAATGGCAAAATAAAAAAGACTAAAATTTAAAAAAAAACCTTCAAAACTTTATTATTATTGAGATTTTTGCTGTTGGATGCTAGATGCTAAATGTTTTATATCGAGTTCACAGTTGGTAGCTTTTAATACAATACAAGAAATACAACTTTCGTTTGTTAGTCTACTTCTTATGTCTGATTTATGTATGATTATGTCTGATAATGTCAGTTCATTGAAGAGAATAATGATTCACAGGAATAAGTCTATGAAAAAATTGTTACTGTTGCACTGGATAATAGATCTTTTAGTTCCCATAAGTTGTCGAAACTGAGCAAACCTTCTCGAAAATTGTTATATTGTTCCTTCTAAAGCATTTTCAAATTGTTCTATTATTTTCCCTACATCCGGCTTTTCATTAATTTCCAGATTCATCATGTATTTTTTTAGGTTAGGAAAATACTTGAAATTTATGATCATTATATAACGTTTAAATATTTGTAACTAAGTTTCAAATGCTTTGAATTTTTTGTACACTATTTCTAAAACTTTTTTGATTTTTTTGTATTATCACTTTATTTTTTTGCAAAATCGTCTCGCGTGCCATAGGTTCGCTATCCTGCAATGCGTCTGCGATGAAAAAATGTCAATAAGTGAATACACACAAGTGAATACTCCAGGGGCGGATGAAGTTCTTGGAATGTGAAATTTTCATATTTCGTACATACATATTTATATGTAAATCGAAAAACGATTAATGATAATACATTGAGTAATTATCAATTTTTAAGTGTTCAATGTCTCTACTTAGAAATGCATTATATTGAAAAATAATAGAACAATTATTTTATTGTCACCAGAACCAGGAATATGGCATATATTTTTTTTAGTTGAAAATGCTCGTGGTGAAATGTTGAAACCGGTTCTGATTGTTATAAAATAAGCGTAGAATAAGAACAAAAGAGATTCATTATTTTTTAGGGTATTTATTATACTCATACATAATATAAACCAATAATAACGTCTTATGTGCTACTTCGCAAAAACAAATATAGCACATTTACACTACAAGCTAGGTAAATAATCTTAAAATAAATCGATTTTTTGTCTATAAAAAACATTAAAACGAATTTGACTCTACACATATATTTAATATGACCAATTTTATTTAAGTACACCCCTGGAAGTAAAATCGATGGTAGAAACACTTAATAGCCCTATTCATCAAGTCACCAAAGTGTGCTGAACTTGACATATAATCAGATGCTTGCTGCATTTTCGCTACTGTTTAGGTCGACTGCCGTATGTAATAATTTTAATTTTTCAGAAAACAAAAGATTCTTTCGAGCCAAGGTTTTAAGCAAGTATGCTTGTTCACAATGCAAAATAAAACATAAACGAAAATGTAACTAATTATATACTTCATCAATTCATAGTAGTTAAACATAAGACTAAAATTTTTATCAAAATAGAATTATAAAAATAGAAATCTTTAATTTATAATGTTTGATTATATCAATTATTGATATTGTCGATTTTAACTGAAACGGACTCAATTGCGTGCATTTGAAGTGAATTTAGTATGAAGAATATGTATTTTTCCAATGATTTCTGCGAAGCTAAAGCTATAATTCATATTTAATACAATTTTTCATTTTCGTTGTCATTGCTGTCTGTTTGCAATTGGAAATAATAATCATGACAATATGAAACGATCAATGGAACACTTTTGTACTTATTCCGGGTATTGTAGTTAGTGCTATTTTGCAATTTTTAGTCATCGTATTTAAAATTATACTGAAGTTTTGGGTGTCTCGTGAAATGTATTTCAAATAAAACCGCAGTTTTCTCCGACGATGGAAAAGATGAAATTGTTTAAGCTTCATTCATAACTCAAAGTAGCCAAAATTCAAATTACGGCAGTTTACTTATTAGGAGTGTTTTTATTTAGGCGGTTGAAGTGGTGAACTCTGTTCTTCGTCTGTGGCCATTCGAAACACTGCATCGCTAAAAACAATTAACGTCTCATTTTATCGTTTTATTACCCGACGTTTCTGCATTTCG
>CM062829.1:22591065-22677762 GCA_031772345.1 Himalopsyche anomala
CTAAAGATTTTGTAACCAATTATGAGATTATTTTCCTCAGTTAGATAAGACGTCATTAATATCAAATCAGCGGTAGAATAAATTCAGAATTCCATCAATATTGTACATTATATTTTTATTGTGTTCACGAGCACTTGAATGCAAAACAGACTATGAAAGGCGAAAGCGGGTAGTTAGTAGGGTATCCAATCCCGGACCCTTTTTGTGATCCCGGAGTTTTGGGATTGAACATTCCACATAAAATGGTGTATAAATTGGGATTTGGGATTGAGAAAACTTTTGTTCGGCGATTTCAAAATTCTGTGTTTTTTCATAAAAATTCTTGTCGATTTCGAAAACCCAGAAATTTGCGGATTTAAACCAAGTTACAGCGCGAGAGCTTTTTTTTTTTTTAGCTCTTTCAAGAGTTTTCGAATCAAAAATCCCAGGAATTTACGAATTTCCCAAAATTGACAGCTCTACAGCATTATTTTTTTTTGCTCTTCTAAGTTTCATTTACTGTAATTTTCTCAATCCCGGGAGTAGTACTGTTACAGTCCTGGAATTTCGAGATCACGGAAATGGGGATCCCGGGATTGGATACCCTAGTAGTTAGTGATAGAAATTACGAAAGTGTACACAAATTTTATATAGAAATAATTTAAGATTTCGACTGAAGGTGCTTGGTGGAATTTCAATATTAAATTTGAATCATTCAAATTATGTACACTCCCACAGATTTTGTCACTAACGACCCGGGTTTCTCCGACAAACAAATAAATATAATTCTAAAAACCACTCACTACTCAAATCTTTGGGAATTCCCATGAGCTTACCCTTTTCGCCAGCGATGGCTTTAGACTCAGTGATACATTTATTTAATATATAAACACGAAACATCCATTTACTAAGCGTCAGTTCAAGTTCATCCGTGCGCTTGAACGCCTGAAGATGCCGAAAGGCGAAACCCGGGTCGTTAGTGACAAAATCTGTGGGAGTGTACATAATTTGAATGATTCAAATTTATATAGAAACTCTATCAAACACTGTCAGCCGACATTTTAATTGAATACAGTGTTTCGTGCTCAATTATAACTACACAACAGCTTCGGAGAGATATTGAAGTATAAAAACTGCATTTCCACGCATTCAACAGTAAATAAATTAGACATTATAATACCTGTTTGTTAATTGGCCGTCAAAACTGAAACTAGACATCTATTAGTATTCGTTGCAAGATTTTAGTTTTAGTCACATGGTTTAATTTCAAATGTAATTATTGCATGCATTGTAGACAACAAAACGCAATAATTAATTTGTTTGTCGCGTTGCAGTGAGCCTTGCTGACTTGTGTGTAATTCTGCTGACAGAGATGTACATATTAACTACCATTGTTCATATGCGAGGTTACCCAAGCTCTGCTTAGAAATACTTTTTTATACCATAATGTGATTAAATATCATTCAATTGTATAGCTTATTTTGTGTAGCATTGCATAAATGTAATTTTGTTTCGTGGTGGTGATAGCAATTCATTTGTTTATAAAACCCGCCACGGTTTATCGTTTGTGAAGTTTGGCATAACGGCGTAAAGGCGTTTAGTGCCAATATTATCTCAAGATTTGCTGGCTTGCACTTTATATTATTAGAACTGCATCAAGCATCTAGTAAGTAAATGAAAATGGGTCAAATACAAACCTTTACCACTTGTCAGTAGATTCTTTGGTTGGATGGACCAGTAAGAAATTACTTATGAATCGTACAACAACTAAAAAAACAATTAATAATGCAATAAAAAATAACAATTACGATAAAAACTTTAAAACATACATATATGACTGCCGCGCTGAAAGGTGTCTAACGAAATACGTGTTATAACACACCTCCGCAGCAAAAGGGTTGATTCTGTACGTGCAATGTTCACTATTGGAGCTGATTTAACTTCAACTCCTAAAGCGCGGAATTAGATTCTGGCATTGTTTTAACTCGTTCAATATGTGTGAACAATTTGTTTTAGGTACGGGTGTTATATTATTTTGTTTGAAACAGTATAGATACATTTATATAGTACAAATTTTGCGTAAAACAGAATAGATTTTAAGAGATTCACGTTTAAATGTTTTTGTTGTGCAATTTTAGAATTTTCGGTCAAAGTATCAAATATTTAGACTTTTTTTATGGTCCTGAAGAATAGCTAGGAGAACGGAAGAATAGGAGATTGAAAAAAATGTTCGAATAACTTCAAACACATACATTGGACTACTGGTTCAATAGTAAAATTTGTGCGATCCCGTGAAAAGTGTACACGAGCGCTGCAATGAATCACGAATCACCATTGCGCTAGAAAGTTTCTCTGAGTGAGAAGAACACCTATAAAACTAAAGTGAGATGTTACGTTCAAGCTGATAAAACAACGCCATTTTGTCTGTCTTGATCAACACATACATGAAAGTTTGTAACAATACCGTAGACGTAACGAGGTTTCAAAATACGCACATGTTTACAAATTAGATCCCTTACGCACTGTCGACAGGTCTTTGGCAACCAGGTTGGCTGCAATCACTAAGCAAGAGAAATCAAATAAGGGTTTACGCACATGGTTACGGTTTCTTGATCTGATTCTGGTTGCTGACAATCATGGTTGACGAAGGACCAATCGAAAGAGACAGGTTGAGCAACTGAGTAAAAAAAATTCTCTTAAGATACTTTCATTAGGAGGTCATATGCTCCACATTGAGAGATGGCATGGATAAAAAAATCAAGCAATTAGCAAACCATATTGTATTATAATTATCCACATTCCGAAAGACCATGTTTGATTTATGTATTATTTAAATTTTAAATATTCAAATATCTTAAAGTTTAAAGATCATCCGTGAAAAACAACTCGAAATCAACTCGAAGTCACTCGAAATCAACTCGAGGTAAATTGACATCACAAACACCTACGTCTTAGGCCTCAAATTAAAAAAATAAAAAATCAAAATTTGACATTTATCTTACCGGGAATCGAACCCAGACTTGCCTGGTCGGTAGAGCAAGCTCTAACCAACTACAACCACAGCGGGCGAGATTGATAATCGATCTCAATTTTGTAGTACATACATTTTTATGCGAATGATGTAAATAAACTAATACTTAGAATGTTTTTTTTTAATATTAAGAGATTGTGAATTAAATTCCAATAATCCGCCTTTGTATTAAATCGGCATACTTTGTGTATAATCTCAAATTATGTGACGTCGGATTAATGAATCCTGAAATATACTGAATAGTTTCCATACAAGTAGCATTGAAACGCATTAAAGCGACTCTATTATATGACTTTGAGGGATTAATTAAGTATTTGATGGATAATATGCTAACGTAATGCTACTATTATACTTTACAATCGATACTGTATAATATGCAGTTACGCGATTTTCGAAAAACGACGTCGTCTCGTGAACATCTAATATTAATTATAATAACGATACAATCTGAGAAATAAATGTTCTTTCTTGTTATATTAATAAATTAGTAAAAAAGAAGACGGTCCATAGCACAGTGGTCAACTTCATTGGCTTTCATGCCCGACTTCACTGGTTTGAATCACAGTACGAACAGAATTTTTTTCAATCGATTTCTGCTCGAAGTCATAGATGTTTGTGATGTCTAAAAATTTACTTTCACGCTTCCAATAGTAAAATAAGGAGTCGAAGACTTCGACGTTAATAAGTAGTCGATTTCTGAAATATTTATTATAGGCACTAAATACATGAGTTAATAAATACTAAGTGTTTTATATGAAAAATATGTGTTTTATACGTCTATATGTCTGAGAGGAATTGAAAAAGTTTATATCCTTTTTGGATTCTGCTATTGACACTTGCCAATGACTTAAAAAATGTGTTCATTCATTTGCTGTTTTGTTTGTTATTATTTATTTGTGTTGTATTAAAAGCTTGAATATACACATCAAGTTTTCCTTTAGAGTCGAAAATTAGTACGTTTTTATTCGACTATTATACAGTATGTTAAAAAATTCGAGTTGCTTAACGCGTTTGTATCCAAGCGAATAAATGTGTGTTATATCATAAATCTATTAATAAAAAAAAACACTGCGTTCTAAATTTAATCGTTATTTATCCACGCTGAGATTAAATGATAACAGTATAAAAAAAATAATCGTGATTGTTTTTAAAAATGAGAGAGTAAAATACAGGGCTTAAAACAGTCACTAAAAATTGTCCGACTGTGACTTATTACCTCTATAGTTTTCTACAACAAGCTTTATTAGAAGTTAAACAACTGATGATCTACATAAAAGATTTTTTTTTCAGTAAATTTAAAGGTACATTTCCTAGGTATTTCACCATCCGCTACAGTTTCACATTTATCTTACGGAGTGTATTCCGTAGTGTAACAACTTTATTCGTATTAAGAAAAAATCCAGATGTCACGAGAAGAAAATTCTAAATAATTGATTGCATACACTGCAGTGGGAAGAATGATAAATAAAATAAAGAACCTTTGTAAAGAGGGTACCATTCTCTTTCCATATGACGCGGTGAACTCCTTAAATGACTTATAATTTGCCTTAGATGCAATAAACTCGGCATGACCGACGGGGCTGACAGATCCGACAGATCCGACTGATTTGATGAATTTTTCTCGTTGATGTTCATCTGCGAAAATTCCCAAAGGATGTGATCAGCATTCTGAATCATATTGCCGCATTCACATTTCACAAACAACGAGAAATATACAGAAAAAGGAATGGTTTTTCTCTCAAGTCTGTATATTTATATATTTATTCTTGCTACCAATACAGGGAAACTATATATACATTCATTATTTTTACAATGCACTAACCTAGAGGTGGGGAACCTTTTCTTTTTTTAAAGGCCACATTCATTTATCTAATTCAACATAACACTGCAGTAAAAATTGACACTAGAGAATCTTTGACCAGCGATTTTGAAACAATTTCATGCCAATTTCTAAAGACCGCAATTTGCGGATTTCAAAAAATTACTAGGGTGGGAGCTTTTTTTAGCTTTTCCAAAAAATGTTCGAATCCAAAACCCCAAGAATTTTTGATTTACCAAAATGAACAGCGTGAAAGCTTTTTTTTAGCTCTTTCAAAAATTTTCAAATCCAAAATCTCAGGAATTTACGAATGCACAAAAAATAACAGAATTGCCCGATCGAGTCAAAAGGCCGCACCAGAGTAGCCAAAAGACCGCAGGTTCCCCACGTTTGTACTAACCCATTATTATTATTAACTCAGAATTATTAGAACAAATAATTTAAACACGTTTCAGCTATCATAAAAATAACCCGACTCCTAGGCCCGACTCCAATCCCACAGCCCAGGTTAAAAAATATAAAAGTTAAACAGCAAAGAAAGTTGATATCGATGAACAAAAGAAAAGGGCTAGATAATAAGTTGAAAATAAAAGAAAAAGAAAAATGCAAATACTTCATAAAGTAAAGTTTTAACGAGATATAAAATTTCAGGAAGTTGAGACGTGTAGTAAATAATTCAAACGTTTAAAGTTTTTTTGAATGAAAAAATATTATATTTGAGAAACGAAGCGATTTACTACTGATATCGCTGTGAATTGCAAACAGAAATTCGATGTTGTGTAACCGGAATATACATTCGAAATAAAATAAGATAGTGAAAATAAGGATGATTTAATATTAATGGGTTGATGAAAAGGTATAGCTTTAAATGGGTCATATATGTAGCTATATTGTAGCCACAAAATTCTCACGGTAGTTTGAGTTACAGCAAGCAATTAAGTTTAAGTTTATTGTTATCGTATAGTTAATGCTGTTGAAGATGGTTACTTTAATGAGATACTGTGCATATTTTTACCATTTGTGTCTAAATACTTGAGAAAAATATAACTATTACGTATACCGCAGTAAGTCTTATAAGGAATAAGTAAGATAATAATGAATGTCGTATTTTTAAATTGTAAAATCAAATCAATTATTTTAAAAATATGAAAACATTAAAATGTCAAATAAATCTGAAAAGTCTACGTTTTTGTTTGCATTCGTTTTATAGACTTCCTTTTTTCAAAAAATCAATTCATAAAACGCGATACGTTTCCCATTCTCAATCTATATATTAATAGTCGATAATGTCCGTCTGTCCGTCCGTCCGTCTGTAAATTGTCCCCGATTTTCCTTCCCCCTCCTCCGCCCCAACCCCGCTGTCAACCATTTTTTTATTCATACTAAAGAGATACTTTTTTCGTTTGTATATTATATATTATGGTCGCGATTTCGCCTTTTCGATGACGTCAAGAAAGACGGTCCCCCTCCCCCCCATCCTGCCCCGCTGTCGTCATTAATTCATTTCTTCATTTTTCTCTGACGTCATGAGTGAATTTTTGAAATCATGACATTTTTATTTTATTATGTGTAAAAACAATTAATTTTCAAAAAATATTCTGTCAAGCTGTGGGATTCGATACCATGCCCCAATTTTCATGCGCGACGTTCGGACACCTAACCCACTGCTCCACAAGTCCAGTTGATGGTTACGAAAAAAAAACTCTATTTAAAGTTTTAGTTAACTAATAATGACATCTGTGGGTGAAATCTTGCACTAAACGAATTTGAACCGTTCTGCAGCGTTTTGAGAGGCTATATAAGGCTGCTCAATTATATATAATAATTTGATATATAATAATTTGATTAACTATTTATTTATATATATACGAAAAATGGTTGTTAGCAAGCTTAAACATTATTCCAAATATTAAATAATTTACGAGGTCTATTTCTGCTAATACGAAAAATAGTTGTTAGCAAACTTAAACATTATTCCAAAAATTAAGTAAATAACAAGGACTATTTTTGCTACTATGAAAAATGGTTGTTAGCAAACTTAAACATTATTCCAAAAATTAAATAATTTACGAGGTCTATTTCTGCTAATAGGAAAAATAATTGTTAGCAAACTTAAACATTATTCCAAAAATTAAGTAATTTACAAGGACTATTTTTGCTACTATGAAAAATGGTTGTTAGCAAACTTAAACATTATTCCAAAAATTCAATAATTTACGAGGTCTATTTCTGCTAATAGGAAAAATAATTGTTAGCAAACTTAAAAATTATTCCAAAAATTAAGTAATTTACAAGGACTATTTTTGCTACTATGAAAAATGGTTGTTAGCAAACTTAAACATTATTCCAAAAATTCAATAATTTACGAGGTCTATTTCTGCTAATACGAAAAATAATTGTTAGCAAACTTAAACATTATTCCAAAAATTAAGTAATTTACAAGGACTATTTTTGCTACTATGAAAAATGGTTGTTAGCAAACTTAAACATTATTCCAAAAATTAAGTAATTTACAAGGACTATTTTTGCTTCTATGAAAAATGGTTGTTAGCAAACTTAAACATTATTCCAAAAATTAAATAATTTACGAGGTATATTTCTGCTAATAGGAAAAATAATTGTTAGCAAACTTAAACATTATTCCAAATATTAAATAATTTACGAAATTTCCGCTAATACGAAAAATAGTTGTTAGCAAACTTAAACATTATTCCAAAAATTAAGTAATTTACAAGGACTATTTTTGCTACTATGAAAAATGGTTGTTAGCAAACTTAAACATTATTCCAAAAATTAAATAATTTACGAGGTCTATTTCTGCTTCTACGAAAAATGGTTGTTAGCAAACTTAAATATTATTTAAAAAATTAAGTAATTTACAAGGACTTTTTTTGTTACTACGAAAAATAGTTAACAAACTTAAACATTATTCCAAAAATTCAATAACTTACGAAATTTCTGCTATTACGAAAAATAGTTGTTGGCAAACTAGAACATGATTCCAAAAATAAATAATTTACAATTTAAATACTGCAGGGCAGGGCTGTCGATATACGCCCCCAGATATATTTCTTTTACTATCAGAATTTCTAGATTATTCAATAAATAGGTTAGTAATTTATTTTTGACGCCTGTAAATTTTCTGACTACTTAAAAATGCAACAAAAATCCCCCCGTTGAGGTCAACGGGCTTACAGCTAGTCGTTTTTAACTTTCAACCAGTAGCATGTTTTAAAAGTAAATTCACAAACCTGTCTCTGTTATTAAACACCAAAATTTGTATTAAAACACGTCCGTAAACTTTACAGATATTATTCAATGTACAATATTTTAACTGAAAAGAATATTAAAATTTTCGTAAAGCTTCTTAACCGAAAATTATTGTACATTTATTTCAATTGATTTATATTCGGTCATACAACGTTATTGAAATAATCTTTTGATTTAGATCTTTTGTCAAAGATAATACAGTATTTCTGTACAATTATATTCGCATTATCCAAATATCTTATAAAACGGTGGAAATTTCTGTAGAGCTGACTATGATAAAATTATTGTACGTTTATTTTGACAGCATTTCGTTGGTAATACAGAATTATTAAAATTACCTTTTTATTTCGATGTTTTATTCTCAATTAATAATGTAACATTTTTGGTGAAATTCTATTTGCATTACCTTAATATTAATAAAAACTGTAGTAAAGAAATAATTTATTTAATATTTCTTTGTTTAGTTTGAGTAAAATACCACCCTCTGAAATACATAGAAAAATGAACACAATCTTCAAAGTTAACAAATGTTGACATCTGGCGAATTATATTTTAACTGTCAATAAAAGCGTTTACATACGAAAGATTTTTGAGTTATTGATGTTTTCTACGTTATGAATAAATAAATAATATCAAAAAACGAAGTACTATATGCACAGTTAATAGTACAATGTGTTTGCTACTGATTTCGCCTACTTTATGTATGCGTTTAAATCGGTCTTAGTGACTAAATAGACGTGGAGTATGTTTTCAATAGAAAGTGTAATTTATTCCAATAAGGATAGGGAAGACAAAAAACCCAGCTTGTAGTCAAGAGATCAACGTTGTCATTTTCGATTGCCATGTCTACAGTTTTGAATACCTGGAAGTGACATTAATAAATTGGTTTTTGGACGAAAGTCTTACATATTTTTTTATAAAAATATAAAATATTTTCCTCGGTAGTTATAAACTTTCAAGTATCAGCTAGCGTTAAAAATATTATTTACCCTCGTCTCTCGTTTTCTCGAAGAAGCTTTGAGAGTGTATCGCTTCTTTCTATATACTTATCTACGCTTAGTAAGAGAGTGCAAACCTTCATTACACGTGTAACGGAAATTGATTTTAAAAAATATTTCTCGTGGTTATGTGAGTAATATGTGCTCGAATAAACCCAGTTGTCAATCGCTTTACGAATTCAGTAATATGGTATCGAGAAAGTGGTTTATGACATGAGTAGACATTTTTCAAATTAACTTCAGTGCCATCAAGCGCATCAAACAAACTTCAACCTCTCAAAGCCCAATCAATCGAGTCGCGATTTTAACATAAACACGTGTTTGCCAGGGTAAGCTCTAGAACAGCGGTTGCCAATCAGTGCTTAACAGACCTCTGATGGTCATTAGAATAAATATAGTATACTAATGAAAATAATCAAGTTGCAAAAACTATTCTTGAAGTTTTTGAAATGATATAAGAACGCCATCTTTTTATTTAGCTTAAATTCTATCTAGTAAGGTGAGTGAGAGAAGAAATCATTTGCAAAAACCACTCCTATTGAAAACTATCTTTTAAAAAGTATGGATGCATGTTATCTGCATACAAATAGGTTATATAACATTTTCCAACACATCGCGACTCGGGTACTACAAGGTTATATGTGAAAAAAAATGACGAAACAAAAATAACAATGTGTACCAATAATGGTACTTAGAAGACTACCGCACTATATAACTTCCGTTTCGTTAAGAATTTACACTTCGAACCTTGTGGGTCGCGATATATAAAGAAAATGCTAAAATAAATAAATTTATTGTTAGATATGTATGTATGCACAGCAGTTTTTCGTAATTTATTCGGAACTAGAAAAAGCTTTCAGAACTATAAAATCATATACTATAAAAATAATACAAAACATATTGATAATCGTTTTAGAGATAAAACGATTAATCACCAGTACCTTTGCTTTCGAAAAATAAATACCATTCAATTTATTAACGATCGATTGATAATCCATTACCCACATTTGATTTACTAATCTTTGGTTTCAGAGTGAATCGATTGTTACAATATATACAAAAAACAGTTGCTAGTGTGTGTGTAACGAATTCCCAAAAACCGTCTTTATAAAAGAATTTATTCCAGCATGGCGCACAAATCTTTTTGCTCTCGAATTAAAAACAAATTTTCGATAAAATTTTACCAAATTCATATTCAAACTTATTTTGAATTATAAATGTTAAGGAAAGACGGTTCTCTCGATCTTTTTATTTGACGGCATGTTATGCCATTTCATACTTCGATATTGAAAGCACATCATTGTTACGTTTTGAAACTTTAACATGAATGTCAAACGTGACAGATTTTTTCAATGCAAGTGTCGCAGCAAAATAAACTTTAGAAAGAAACTAACAGATATATATTTTATCAAAGAAACTTTTTCAAAAACATATATTAAAACTAAAGCAATGTGTTTATTTTGAATGTTGGTATAAAGTTTTCATTATGATTTTTAGAGTACCGATTTTCTAATATTCTTCTTATTCGTTTGTTGAAACTGACTAATTTCATTTTGCATCCAATATGCTTGTAATATTTGAAATCCTTACAACCGTTTTTTTACCATGTCAAATCCCTATATGGAGCATATGTACTCGCTATGAGTTTATCTCAACAAAAGAGTTTCTAAAAAATAGCGTGTTACTCAGTTGCTCAACTTCTAGTATACTTAAGATGAGAAAAGGAATTCAAGACATCACAGACACGAACATCACATGCCTTCGAACAGTAAAAATCATTCTATCAAAGATGTCCATACTGAGATTCGACACCGTGAGATTCTTACAAAAATGATGTATGGCTATTGAAAAACAAACCTAACTTACAATCAGATTCATGAATGCTTTGTTAATTAATAAAAACTTATTTATATTTAATTCTATATATTTGAAGACAAACACTCACAATATGGAACTTATGAACTTCTAATAGAGTATTAAAACTGGTGATAAGTCAGTAAATCAACCTTTGTCTTCTGAAAAAGTCAAGAGTAGTTTAAAAAATCAAATGTATTTGAATACGATTCCCGGTAAATTGCTCGAATGCAATTGCTCGAATGGAAATTGCTCGAATAACAAGATGCTCGAATGACCAATTCCTCGAACGTCAATTGCTCGAATTACAAATTGCTCGAAAATTTTTATAAAAGCTTAAACATTAATTACTCATTCTTTAAAAAAATATTTATGCAAGTCGGGAAATAAAAACCATAAATCAAAATAAGTCATAATATAATTTAAGATTTCGACTGAAGGGCCTTGGTGGACTTTCAATATTAAATTTGAATCTAGAAATACTAGTCTTAAAATTCTTAGTCTTAGAATCTGGAAATACTAATCTTAAAATTAAAAAACAACTAGCTGATAGTGTTAGACCAGCCTTTTACTGTAAAAGCTCTTTAGGCAAATTATTAGTTAACAATAAAGATAAAATACATTACTTAAATAAATCTGGAATTTATAGATTACAATGCTCTTGTTGTAATAAATTTTATATCGGCAAAACAGAGAGGACTTTAAACATCAGGGTATTAGAGCATGTGGCAGCCTTTAGACTGAAAAAGGACACGTCTACTTTTGCTAATCACTTAATTTCGGAAGGACACGTGTTCAATCAGGAACAGGGGATAAAAATGTTACACCCAAATACGGACAGTCATAAGCTCTTTTTCCAGGAAATTTTAGAAATTAATAGGGCACAGTTAAATAGTCTTCCGATTTTGAACGAGATATTAAACCTTCCTGGCTCTCCACTTCTATACCCTATATAAATAATATCATAAATAATATCATAAAACCTTTGCCGACAAACAAATAAATATAATTCTAAAAACCACTCACTACTCAAATCTTTGGGAATTCCCATGAGCTTAACCTTTTCGCCAGCGATGGCTTTAGACTCAGTGATACATTTATTTAATATATAAACACGAAACATCCATTTACTAAGCGTCAGTTCAAGTTCATCCGTGCGCTTGAACGCCTGAAGATGCCGAAAGGCGAAACCCGGGTCGTTAGTGACAAAATCTGTGGGAGTGTACATAATTTGAATGATTCAAATTTAAGTCATAATATTTTTTTTTGATTTAAGTTGCCAGTGGTCGAGTGGAAAAGGTCGTTAGTTTTATTTTCAGAAGTCAGGGGCTTGAATCTTAATACGTACACTTTTTATTGCATTATTTTTCAAACTATTTATGGATTTCTGTTTAAAGGCACACATATATGTAATTTCTTGAAACCCTCTCACCCATTCTTACTAAAAAATGGGCGTAGCGATAGTGAAAAGCTAACCGTTTGTTCTGTCTTAGCCTTAGTCTTCTATGTGTTCTGGAAAAATATAGAAACAGTTTGAGTAACTAATTAACAAGCAGTTCTCGTAGAAACACTTCTGTTGAGATAAACTCCATTAAGAGGTCATATGATCCGCATTTGGAGCGAACACGGCTAAAATAAATACTGACGAAAATTATTTTTATATTTCACTCTCTAAACAAGTGTTGCACAAATTCTAGTTAATAATTAGTTCTAATTTAAAAATCCCCAATTTCTACATCGACATCTAACATAACCCATTGCTAATCTTCCAATATATTTTTTTTAATTTAAAGTAGGACTTGAACCTATCATATAAGAAGAGTAACCATTCATTTAAGAAAAAAAGTTTTTTAAAATTTTAATATTCACAAATATTTTTTTTCTTTATGAATATTATTTACTTATTGACGCAGATATAAATTACAAAATAATATTAATCGCCATCTTGGATATTTACTAGATAATTTTTCCAGAAAGTTTCATTATAATCCAATAATAATTATGCCAGTTACCACCGCTATCACAAATACGTTACATCCCATATCTATAAACATTTTTGCTATTCAGTGATTTTGGGCTCTCCTTGTAAAAGTCAATAATATTGATTTTTAAAATTACAGAATTAAGATCAATTAATATAGATAGTATTTCTTAAATGTCTGCCTAAAAAATAATAATTCAATTCAATTATGATAAATATTACAGCAATAATATGCATTTTGATAAAAAGTTCGGCTTATAAACTAAACGTACGTATGGTGTAATAAAATGCCGAGTGATCAACTACCAGGTAATAAACACTAAATTGTATTAAAACCGTTTAAATAACCAAGCAATTCGAGCAATTTGTAATTCGAGCAATTGACGTTCGAGGAATTGGTCATTCGAGCATCTTGTTATTCGAGCAATTTCCATTCGAGCAATTTGCATTCGAGCAATTGCATTCGAGCAATTTACCGGCTACCTTTGACTACAGCTCTCTAAATTGATGTGAAAATGAATGCGTGACAGTTTTTCTGCTACTCTACGAGCGAGAGGATTTTTTTTTATCGGTATTAACCATTCACCTACAGGAATATCAAAGCTGTAATAATAATGACATATAATATAAATAAAAAGACAGACTGAATGTCAAAATGATAAAAAACACAACATCTTTTTTAGTTTAACTGCGATCATCAAGAAAAAAAAAATATTGCGGAATTTCTATGCTCTAAAAACAAACAAATGATAATTTATTTTCTAGATGTATACAACTGGTCGGTTGACTACCTCTTCTTTAAGGCATTGTATTTAACACGCGATTGTCCATAACGTATTTCTATGAATATGCAGCGTCATATTTGAACAAGATTTTAATTGGTTGCTGGAAATGTGTGTCAAACTTGCAGCTCAACACGTTTGTGCAACTCTTTGCACAACGTCTACACTAAAGTTACAAACGTCCTGAATAATACAATAAGAACTTGTCTGATATAAACTTCGTGTAGATTTCGCTTCGTCTGTCATATCCACAGTAGAAAGCAATACTAAATGTTATGGTGATAGTTTGAATGAAGATAAAAGCAATTAACTGACTTTAAAGATATATCTTTAAGCTACTTATGCTCTTGAATAATTCTTTCAACGATATCCTGTGACAGTTAGACGTCTAACACGAAAAGAAGAAAATAATAATAATATAGGGTTACAACTCTCCTTTCTTTTTCTTTAGAATCGAATTTTAGACAAACAGTAAGATTTAAAGCCATATTTATAAAACGATGTTTTGGTCTACGAAGGTGTTAAGTGCGGTTTGTGAGTTTAGTACCTTTTCCGTATGACTGAAGTCCAAGTTTTACGAGCCTATACTATACGATGTAACATCGTACACTTGGTTCACTTAAAACATTGGCAACGTATAAAAAATGGACTTGAGAGATATGGAAAAGTACGAAGCTTCCAAACAACTAAAATTGCACATCACTTCTTTATGCACTAAGTTGACTAAGTCATGTATTATATCTATGCCGTTTGATAGATAAATAAATATTGGATATTTAATTAATGAAGATGTCCAGTTATTCGCTTAGAAATAACATTTTATTTTTGATCAGTGGCGGCAGGTCAATGTGGCATTGGATCAATGCACCCCTTGTATACGCAGGGGCTGTTATGTTTCCTGAAATAATATTCAAACATTACATTTATACCATATTAAATTCTTCATGTATTTATTGTTTATAATAAATATTTTAGAAAATTTTAATTTATTTTATTTTAGACAATAAATATATGAAGAATTTAAAATGAGTGAATTTAGAATGAGTATAAATGTTATGTTTTAATATTATTTCCTGAAATATAACCGCCCCTGCGTATACAAAGGGTGCATTGATCCAATGCCACATTGATCGGCCGCCACTGTTTTTGATACTATATACAATTTCTACACCTGCTTGAATTCCCTCTGAAAAACTTTAAGCGTCTCTATAAATTGCTTCTCTCTAAAAACGTATTATTATTTATGGTTGTCGCCCTTGACAACGCGCTGATTGCGTTCTTTTGTTTTTTTCTCTTTAGATTTCTTCTAGAATTGTCTTTATCTACCATAAAGCGAAGAGTACTTAATTTTATTAATGCGTAACATTAACAGTGCCCCACAAACCGTATGAACACTCATTTAATCATTGTTTGAACATCTTAGTTGTTCATTATATTATGTAATGAACCCGACGCATTGTCGAGCGCTATGGCGCGGCAGTTAGCGTTTGTTGTCTTCCGTGCCGAATCTCACGGGCTCGAGTCCCACAACGAACAGCATTTTTTCCATTTTTATCGATTTCTGTTCGAATGCATGAGTGTTTGTGATGTCTAAAAATTCCTTCCCACCCTTCCGATTCTTCAATAACTGGGAGTTGAGAGAACGATTAGTAAACAACTAATTCGGTCTTTGCCTTATCCGTCTATCCCTATCACTCTCTTTAGAACGAAGTTGAGTAAAAAACAGTTCTTGTAGAAAAAGTTATGTTGAGATACCTCTATTAGGAGGCCATATGCTCCACATTGAGAGCGGATATGAATTAATATATATATATATATTTATTAATGGGTCATCAACCTGGTCCGTACCACCCACTAGTGGGCGGTTAAGGATTCCGTGGTGGGCGGTTGGGGATTTCCATTTCTCCGATATTTCTTCTGGATTTTTTTTCACCCATATACTGAATTGAAACATAGTGATGTTGGCGGGCGGTAAAGAAATTTGTCCATGAAAAATAAACAAAAGTGGGTGGTATGCATAAAAAGGTTGACGACCCCTGGAAGGATTATAAATAAAATAACAAAGTTACTAAGAATCTGTGAAACTAGACTTAATATATACGGTATATAAAAAAGTGGGAAAATTCACTTTTATAGTTTTCATTTTTCATTACATGGTTTATTAAAAACCTTCATTAATTCAGATAAATTTTATGAATTTTTCATATGGCTGTATATATGTCTAAAAACGTATATGACTGACAAAAAAAATTGTTTATAATAAGTTGACAATTCTCGCAATAAGCGAAACTGGTCCTGACCTTTTAAATAAATTGGAATAGAGTACAAAGGAATATTGTGTTTTTATTAATATATAACGCTTTTCCATCAAGCATTGACAGTGAACACCTTAAAAGTGATTGATACATTTATTCGTTTTTCGCATTACAAGAATAATAATTTGTGTACGTAAAAAAAAGTCTTAAAAATTGATAAATGAGTTCAATATAACATATTTACTACAATACACATAGCTTTGCGTAAAGGAGTAAGACCAGTCGAATCAGCGTTTCTGAATTAGTGAATTTCAAATGTTAAGTTCATTCAAATGAAAATCATGTTTTTGCTATCTCAAAAGTAAAGTTTTAAGATATAGTACCTGTTTACTTTCACACACAGTTATATAGGAAATAATAGAAATATACAAAAAAAATACTTTCAGTTAATCAATTTATAAAGTGTCTACTTGGAGGTTTTAGCCATTGATTACATAATCAGAAAAAGAGTGAAATACTACGACCCACAATAAGAAAATTTTTATTTATTTAAAATCAGGTTTTTAAATTTTATTTCAGGAATTTATTGTGAATGTAACTCTATTCAAATATAATTGTTTTTGTATTATGTGATGATAATATACGATAAACAATTATTTTTCAATCTAAGAACAAACACCTTGACAATGACACAACAAAAGAAGTGTCTCTGATGACTGACAGTTTATGAGAAACGTCACCCTGTGAAAAGTTAATCGATTTTTTCAATTCAATTTTCCAGTAAGTGCTTCTTAATATAAAGTTGTCAGTACAATTTTTACTATGTATTGTTGTTTGAAAAAAAAAACAGCTACGGTAGAATGCATAAATTGTTGAGTCAGCGTCGCAGCGGTTAACGTCTTGCTAGTGTCCGTCCCACGGGTTCGAGTCCCAGTAAAAACATATTTGTTTAAATTGATTTTTGTTTGAAGGCATAGTAAACGAAATTGAAGAATCTCAAAAAAATGTAGGTACAATTTTATGGCTTAAGTAGTTTATACTCCTCTTCCGTTGTATACGATATATTTTTTATAATGAATAGAAAAAAAGAAGAAATATATTTATTTTGTAAATAATATACGAACAAGTCCGTATTTTAATTATCGACCGCCGTGGTGTTGTGCTAAAAGATATATATGTTGAGACTATCTTCAAGTCCCGGCAATAGAGTATTAAAATATTGTTATTTTAATTTGACAATTGAAAACTATTTTTCAAAAATTGACGGTTTAGATTTAAAAAAAATGAGTTTTGAATGTCACCTGTTAGTCAATTGAGTAAGCTACAGTACTGTATATTTAAAACTGAGCATGATTTTTGTTATGGAGGCAAAAACTTAAAAATAGTTCTACAAAAAACACGAAGTATCGCAAAACAAAAACAAATAGGCAGACCCAACTTCCCCCTTAATTGCTTCCGGTGGGCTTTAAACGTATATTTGGTATCAAAATGTTTACCCACATTATCAAGATATATAAAACCTATTTAAAAAAATCTCATATTGATTGATTTACTAACGCTGTATGGTTTTTTGTCTTTCCTGTAAAAATTGATTTCAATGACATAACCACTTTTTGGAATAACAATTTCAATTGAAATCTTGGGCGTGGGAAAACAGACAGTTCTTGTAGATAACATTAGCTGACATAAACTATATCCGGACTCCATTTATATGCTCCACATTAGAAGCAGACATGGTAAAATAATAAACGACATTATATGCAACAAAATGAGAATTAGAATGTAAATTCTTTGGGAACATTAAAGTCCAAATGGTGTGATAACAGACATTCAGCAATTCAAAACACTTAATGTTCAAACCATTTTATGTTCGTCTATTTAAATAAGTATCTCGATTGTGCCATTTAAATAAAATTTAACAACAGCTATTATTTTTCCAACATGGTAGTTTAAATAACTGCATTAAATTTAGATGCTTAACCTATTTCGAGAAGATAACAGTTGAATTTTCCGAATACCTTTGCATTAATTTCCTAGTCGTATTTCTTAATAAAAACAAAAAGCAACTACTCTCTAGATTGTGCAATTTATTTGCCATTAATTCGAGTGTTTTAGAGTTTCAGTAACAGCGAACTTGCTCCTCGAGAATATATTCATTATTAAAAACATGAATGGCAGTCTTCGCAAAAGCGAGGGAATTCTGAACGAGTCTTGTTTATTCCGAAGCAAGTCGTATGTAAAAAAAAACAAGATAGAACACGGTTTTTGCTTTTATGTTTATAGGCATGAATAAAAACTCAAGCGCATAACATGGCAAATTGAAATCAGTAGGACAACAAAAGGCTTACAAAAAACAACGAGTAGAAAATGGGTACATTGGTACTCAATACATAATATGAAACTACAAAAAGTGAAGTTATCTTTTGAAGAGATTGAAGTTTATAATAATGAAAGTATTTTGCTTTATTGCATATTAACTTTCATTAAAAAAACAAAACAATATTTTGTACTAATTCCACATTTTATGTATTGTAATCATGACCGATTGTGCTCATTACGATAACTTTTAACTGAATGTTCGCCATGAAAGAAAACTGTCCTGGTCATATTCAATAATTGAGGAATCGGTACAAAAGAGTGCTTAATTTTTGAAATATAATGCCTTTCCACCAAATTTAAATATTGAACATATGAAAAGAAATTCTTTTAATAAAATATACTTGAATTATTGATTTTTTTGGTTAATTAAGAAATTTTAAAACTTTTTAGAATGTTTATGTTACAATAATAATTTAAAAAATTACCTTACTCACGATTTACTTTAACAATCTATAAATTATTCATTAAAATCTTTAAATGATTGTTATAAAATATCAACATTTTATTATTATACTTATTTTAGAATGAATCTTTAAATATATCCAATTTGATGCTATTTTACTGACGCTGTCAATTTTTTTTTTTTTGGTAAGTTTGTCGTGAAATTTATACTTTTCTACGTGAAAAATGATTCGAAATCTGTGAAAAATCTTTTAGTATTATTAAAAGGTTTTTTTTAAATAGCTTTTGATTTAAAAAACTCAGTACACACTTTGCTTTATTTTATTATTATAATATGTATAATGCCTTTCCCGTGACTGAGAAACTTCGAAGGTGTTTATCATCTTCTGTTTCTTTGCTTTCAACAATATAATAAACAAGTTCGTTTGAAGCTAAGTATTTTAGTTTATTATAAGTTTATGACACAATTACTGTATAAAAGATATAATATCGTATTTATATTCAAGTTTATTGCACAATACAATTTAAACTCCCACTTTTGGCCGTATTATATTTATAATAACAAAGAACTTTATACTAACTTTTTTAATAACAAACTACGTTTTGTTATGGAGATTATATACAATTTTATAAAAGTGACGTTATGCGATGAATTTCTACTAATGACTTCTAAGAATTTGTTTACATAAATAAATAATCTTGCTTCTTTATGTTAGGTATATGAAAATCAAAACTTACTTAGAAATTTAAATAAGCTATCTTTTAAATAACTTCAAATAATAACATATTCTATTAATATGGTGTTGATAAACCCGGTCGTAATTCAAACGCTATATCATAAACAAAATATAGTGAAAACCAGACTATTGATGTTGAGAAAGAATAAACATTGCAAAATTCTAATATTTCTATAACTCACGAATCTAAGAAATTTAAATTAATGATACCTTTCTTCTCGTGAAACAAAATACAAACCAATTTATGAGTTTTCCGATAAAAAAATATTGGAAGATTTATAGTTAGTTATATCTGATAAGTAAATAATTTTTTTACTTTGAAGTTGAGATCAGTTAATCAAAAAACACTCGTCAGTTGAAATATTGTGTAAATATTATTGACACCGAGAAGAGAAACTAGTTAGCCAGTTACTGTTTTAGTTGCAACCCAAGAAAACTTTAGTAATGTAAGACTAGATATCGAAATTGAATTGATCTGTGTACCTACATGAAATCATTAAAAAATATGAAAATTTACTTAAATAAATTGAACTTATTGAAGTACATATTTTATATTGAAGTTACCGTTAAGGTTTGACTTGACGATTGTTATTGGAAAGGTATTATTTTTATAAAAATAAAACAGATGTTTGCACTATGTAATATGTATTCATAATTCTTGGCGAATGAAAGCAGTACTGATAGCTCTATACAATTGTGGTTTAATAATAATAATATATTGAAGTAGTTCTTTCACAAAAGCTACACTAAAAAGTTTTAAGTAAATATATGTTAAATAACTGTGAATCGATCAAATACATTACATGTATTGTTCAATTATCTTAATATGTTTACGATCGATATCGACATTTTAAGACAGTAATTTCTTTAGTTAAAATAAACCAGTTTATAGTTTTCACAGAAAAAAATATTATATAATGCAATATTCATCCAGATTTCATAATAAACAAAGAAAAGAATATGATGAATCGAAAATTAATATATGTAGGTTACATTTCACACCTCACTTAAAAAAATAAAAGATCGATCTTTCTTTACTATTCCAATCTGTTGTATTGGAAATCAATAGTATTGACGTTATTTTTGTATTATAATTCATACTGAACTAAATACAATGACTTGACTGATAAGTTTAACCACCCTGTTGTGTTTCTTTGATTATAATTGAATACATGAAAACTTAAAAATCTTATTTCCATCAATTCAAAATAAATTAATCTAAAAAAACATGTCGATCAAAAGGCTTTAGTTTAGTTTGGGAAACCAACAAATAAAGTTAAAATAAACACGTATATTGTCTCGTTATTTTTTACAATAAACAAATAGCAACGTTGGCGTTTTAAGCAGATGTCGATAGAAAGTGTTTAATGATCATCCGTGTTTAAAAGGGTTAAATAAAATTGTCTCACAATATTGTCAAGTTGGATAAAAAATGGTTCAATTATTTACAGTCTGTTGATACCCGATCAGCCCCGAAATAACTACAACACGTATTTAGAGTCTATCCGACTAATAAAGGCATTATATAAAAAAAATAAAAGTAAAATAATGTTAAACATGTAATACATAAATGAGTGTTAATAAAAAATAATTATGATGACTCTGTTATTTCACAGGTTGTGATAATGTAATTGTGACATGTGTTTTGCCTCTTAAGCATATCCAGACAAACAAAAGTATGGTTATTTACGAACTATCATAATTCTCTACAGCAGAGTTTCTCAACGGAGGGCCACAGAGATTTATTTTTGTTTTGGGGAGCCACAACACAGTTCAGGGGAGCCACGGGCAAATTGAGGATTTCAAATTCGTCGGTGAGCTAAAAAAAGTTGTTTCGGAGATATTCTGGGAAAAAGTATACCAAATCGGGGATTTCAAATTCCTCGGTGAACTTAAAAAAAAGGTCTTTCGGTGATATTCTGGGAAAAAGTATACCAAATCGAGGATTTAAAATTTCTCGGTGAGTTAAAAAAAATAATAAAAAGGTATGGGGGCCACAGAAAGATAAAGACACTCAAAAGAGGCCACATTCCCAAAAAGGTTGAGAAACACTGCTCTACAGCATCCCAATTCTAATCAAATATATAAGTTTAAAATTTAAGCCTTGTTTGAGGTTGTTCGTAAATAAATTTATGATTGTTTGTTTAAAGATGCTGCTGAAAAAAACCTGTCGAATACTATATATCAGCGGCAAACTTTTTGGGCTCACTTTTCGAGATTCTGCCACGATTTGTTTGATCATGCATACCTCGCGTCAAAGCAATATTTCGTCTTCAACAAAATCCTCTTTCGTTATCTTCGTTTTGTTTTTTCGAGTCTTTGCTGAAATAAACGTCTTTTATATGAAACATAAACACTATAATGCCAAGGAAGCTTTACCTAATATTTTGGTTTTGTGAAAAGGGGAGGGTACCTGTGAAAAGACAGCAGTTTATTTGATCGGACCATTCGAGTGTATTTTTGTTGGGGGAAGAATCAACAGAAGATTGTTTTGCTCGATTCTCTTACCTATTGTTTACCAAACAAAGACCGCGAGTCGTATGTGGCAACACTGATAAAATTTGAAACAACTCAGCAATTTATTTGGTTCATTGGTTTTTGAGAAAATAGTTCAGCCTATCATTGCCACGTATTTTATTGAATATTTAAATGAACGTGTTCTGGTTTTGTATGGTATAACATTTGTTTATTGATGCTGCGTAATTTGTTTTTATAAAAACGTTTAAAGATCTCTATTATATGATTTAAGATCACATGGGTCTAGCTACGATAGTGTAAGTTTTGAGTTAAACTTAGTTTTGGCAATTTCATTTTTATAATTATTGAAACAAAGCTTTACCTCACACATGTAACCGTTAAAGAGATACGGATGTGAATATTTACAAAAACAATTATAATTTTACTAAAATTACTGTTGTACTAAAAGGAACTTAAAACGATCTTTTTGTAGATAAACCCATGTTATCCTAAGCTCTCGTATTATGGTTTAGTAAAAAGATTCGCCGAAGTTAATTTACATCTGTCCAATAATGTATAATATGCTTTAATAAGTGTTGATAAGTGTTTAGTCGGAATAAATATTATTTTCACCAAAATTCACAAAACGTCACTGGCACCGTATTCACCATATACGACAAAGAATACCTCAATTAACTGAAACGTTTTCAAATTTAAAGTATGCTTGATTTGATCAATTACAAAAATGTTTGTTAAAAACAGTTTTACTACTTTTTCATTAATTAAGTGTAATGTTTTAGAAAGGGGTGGGGAACCTTTTCTTTTTCCAAATGTCACATTAATTTATCTGATTCAACATAAAGCCGTTTTAAAGAAAACGATGACACCCCTCCCCCTTTTTATTTCGACTGTCGAACATATAATGGGTTGATTACGCTCTTTTCCCAAACGCTTGCGTATAATCTTTTGATCAAAGTGAATATTTTGATCAAGTCAAAAGGCCGTATGAGAGTAGTCAAAAGGATGCAGGTTCTCCTCCACTGGTATAGAACAAGGTACAACGACATCTTTTAATGATAAAAAATACTGAATGATTCATAATACACATTAATTTAGATAATGTTTATTTGCCGTTACCGTTAACTCTAAAGCAAATAACGGAAACATAGTTCAAAAAAAATGTTTGAAATAGAAAGAAAACATATTTTTGGTGGATTCAGCGTTTGTTTTTAAGACAATTTGATTGTGATTGTGATTTTAAATAATTAAAATTCAAAACCTATTATTCTAAAGATGGTGCAAGTAAATGTAAATGTGTTTCACCCTTTTCAGACAAAACGTATTTATAACGAAAACTAAAGAAGGTACCTGAAACAAAAAAGCTTTTCTCTTTGTACCCTTTCTATCCAAATTTGGTTTTACACTTCTTTGTGTAGTTTTAAAGCTTATCAAACGACATGCGTCTAAAGCCTGAAGGCAGTCTAGGGACAAAAAACATTTTTGATTTTGGCACTTATATCCCATTTCGTTTTCGCATACTGATTTACTTGTATTTATTAACATTGTTTTATCAATTGTTATATTAAAAAAAAAACTCAAACGAGATATAAAAAGGTATATGATAAATGAAATAATTCGTGCGGTAACTTGATGGCTATAATACCGCAACCAATGACTTCTAAAATATATGAAAATAGTTTAAAAAAATTGACAGCAGAGTTCATATTACCAAGTATCGGCAGGTATTAAACAAGTATACGTTCTTAAATATCATAAATTTGTCGTTTCGTTTAATAAAAATATTACCCTGAACAGAGTAATTCGTCAATGTCGGAATCTTTCTTTCTCGATCTTTATGCAAATACTTCCGGTTGAAAAGAACGGCGTTCTCAAATATGACGCATCCGGGTTGATCGGCCCTTGAATAATTGTTTTTTTTTTCCTCAGATGTCATCCGATACAAAATGTGTTTTTGTGTTTCAAGAGAAAAATACTGGTATTTTGTAAATAAAATAAATTGATGTTTTGGTATAAAAATAAAACAGGAGAAATACTAGACTCTTAATTTCGGTTATATCGTTATTGCAATTACTTACCATAACCAAATATGACGAACGCCCAAAATCTTTGACTACTCGGCTGCAGTACTGGCATAGACGTCAATTTCTGTGGTCTAACTTCAACTGAACGATCAAATGGGTTGCGACAACGTTGACATGGTGACGTGATTTTTTAAAAATATTTGGCACGTTGGTCACTATACGCAGTAACTCAACATACTTTTTAAAAAGAAAATCTGCGATTATATTTTACAAATACTATAATATTTTCGGATTGATTCGGCAATAAATTTGTGGTCCATTTTTAAAATAAAATTAATTTTAATAAAATTGTTACTCCACTTGTTGTGACCCGTGTTTCGTCTCTTTTAAAATCATTATCAATCGCAATGTTTTTAAATAAACTATAAATTGATTCTAACTCTTACGTCCAAAATAAAAGTCGTGGTTCCTGTCCTGTTCCACTAAACACAGAGAGAGGGTAAAATACAAACTTTGATATAACTAATTACAAATTGATTATTGACAAATTACATTAGTAACGGTAAATCTTAATCAAAGTTAATTTAACAATGGAGAGCCGCCTATTTTATTAAAAATTTTAGACTTTTTCCCTTATAATTTTATTATGTTGATTTATATAATTATAATGTTTTTATCTTTGGCTGCGAATACAAGATTGATATGCCCAATGTTTCATATTGCAATCATACGCCACACAGCGTGGAAATAACCTGACCTTCCTCGGCTATTTGATGCAGCAATAGCATTCCAGCGATCACTGGCTTTTAGTACCGTAATAAACACGTACATTCAAGCTCGGGTCATAACATCTGCGCAACCGATCCTGGTCTGGTTTCACAGCATATTGGCTGAATATTATATACAGTCAATCCTTCTATAAAAATTAAAAAAATACTTTTATAGAAGCTTATAAAAAATTAGGACTAAGTTTCTGTAGCAAAAGTAATAACAGAATATAAAACTGTCATGTTGTTTAAAATCTACATCAGGGTTTCCCAAAAAAAAAATCTGCAATGGAACAATTTCAAATCCGAAAACTTTTGCCGAACATTTCTTTTTTTGGCCGGGTAATTCATAATAGTATTAAAAACAAATAAAATATGTCAAAAATATAAAATATGTCTGTTCCTACACTTTGACTTCTTTGCAGCTTAAAATGGAAATCCTACTTCACATAAATAGGTTGAATAAAAAGGAAGTAAAACAATAAAAAAATGTTTTGACACATTTGAGAATTCTTTTGACAAACTCACCGAGAAAGAATTGAATTCATATGAGAATCACTAATAAAATCAATCCGATTTTTATAATCACTTGCGCTGAATTAAGTGTATTGGTTTTGCTGTCACGGAAAATGGATTTCGAAACAATGTATCATAATTGTTAGTTTTCGGAAAATATTTTTTAAAAAAGTGGTTTTTATGTTATGTAGGTGTTCGTGGAAAATTTATTCAGGTTTTGTGGAACACCAGTGTTCCACGGGACATAGTTTGGTAAACTTTGATCTACACCAGTATTCGCCAAACGGTCGCTCGCGAGCTACCGGTAGCTTACCGAGGATTTTTCGGTAGGTCGCGTAGGATATTTTATCATATTTATAAATTTCCTCATAAAAAAATATTATTGAACTTGCTTAATAGTGTTGCCGCAACTATATAATCCGTATGGCCTTTTGTCACAAAAGAAAATTATCCAATTTTAGATCGAACTGCGTTTAAACTTAAAGCATTGTTTTGTTCTATCTACTTATGTGAATCAATGTTTTCCACTATGAAGGTGGTTAAGAGTAAATATAAGAACAGACTCACAGATGTACATCTTGATGCATTCGTATGGGAGTGACAATGTACTCACCGATAATGAAAAAATTGTGGAGGAAAGTGAACGCCATTCTTTTCACTAATTATTTTTACTAGTTATTTTTACACACACTTATTTTTCAACTATTATTTTGTTTGTAAATAAATAAGTAAATTACGCATTTCATGTTTTATTAGAAAATCTGATGTTCTAATTTATTTTAAGTAAAATAATAATATTATGTATGGTACGATAAAGGCCGATGATAAAAAACAATTAAAAAGGAATATGTATAAGTAGCTTACATCCTTATTGAGTTTGGAGACCACTGATCTACACGATGCCAATATCTAACAATTCGACAGTCAAAACTTTACACGTATTTCAATGATAAAACTTATCTTTCGGTTTCTTTCTCCCACGAACCTAAAAAGCAGATACCTTAACTACAGTATTATTTTATTATTCGACAGTATATTATTTTCAATCAGTTATCAAAATTACACAAACCAATGCACCGTTTTTATTCTGAGTTGTAAAAGATAAATTAATAGTTTGCTGGTTGACGAAGTAATAGCGTATATTATCGACTTCCAAGTTATTTCTCGGACACTTGTGGTTGGATAGTCAGACATCTAGCCATGCGTTAAATTAAATTGACGATGGAATTACTATGGCCTACAAAAAGGGTTGCCAAGGAAACCAGGAAACTGGCTATCGACAAAAGACTACACAAATAACATAAAAAAACGTACGTTGAGTATAAATTTAACTATGGTTTTTATCCCGTTCGTAACCGAGTGGATAATTCTTAAGTGCTTTCGATTGCACTCTCAAAAAGATTCAACATGAGTATGTATTTGTGATTAGGGAATCCAATCGCGAGCCAAAATGTTGATCCCGGTATTTCGGGATTAGAATTTTTCGATCCCGGGATCAGTACATTTTTAAAAAAATAAAATATGTTATTTTTGTGAAAAATAAATTAAACAATTTATTCTATATTATATAACCAGCTATGGGCTGCCGATACGTTACCAAAAAGCTCTCTTAATCTCAGTTATTCGCAATGTACAAGTGAATGAGTCGATTTTTTAATTACTCGTAAAAAAAATATACGCCATAATTATTAAACGAACTCAATATGCATACATTATGTAAAAATACACAATGTAGAATCGTTGGCAGAATTTATTTTCGAATATGATATCTTGTGCATTGTGAAATAATGAACAATGGAACATTGTTTATTATATTTGAAGATAAGGCAGTCTGTATATTAGCTGCATTTTATTTTACAACGCCAAGACAATTCTGTTTTATACGAAAACCAATCCCGAAGCTTTCGAGATCATTTCTTCTAATCCCGGGATTGAAATGTATCGAAAACTGTACGGGATCCCGGGATCCCGAATCCCGGGATTGGATTACCTATTTGTGATGTACTACCAGACTTAAAACGTTGCCTTTCATATTGAACATTGCAATATGTCATGAAACATAATTTAAAAAAAAAAGTGAATTGGTTGCTTCGTAGCCGACACTGGTGAACACTTTTACTAGATAGTTGAACGTTTTTTTTTATATAGATGAAATAATTAATGTTAAATATTCCTATTAGTATATGTTAGCTATTTTAATATAATTTACTTTGTTTTATGAAATCCGCTTAAAACTCCCGCGTTTGTTATGTGAACTGACACTTTTGTTACAAACTAAAATCTTTTTTCTTGATCGTAATTTACACAGGCCCTTATTTTTAAAAACTTAATTTAGATACTGATTCGGCAGTTTCAGCTTACATCATTTTGATAAAACGTGTATCAAGTTGTGTACATTGTGATTATCGAAAAAAGCTGTTTTGAAAAAACTGTGTATTCCGTCCTTTTCCTTTCCACAGTCAATATACAAAATTTCCAGCTATATACGATGACATACATACATAATATATTTTCGACCACACATGAATACTGGCGTCTTTGTGTCCCTAGTCCTCAAACTTGGAATACTCCATCATTTACTTACAATTAGTTTTCGTTTAAAACAAGCGTTTGAAAAAAACTAATAGAAAGAGTATTGAAACCGCTTATTTTTTACTAAACATAACAACTCCACTTGTACTTGTGTTGTTTTTTTTTTTGAATGTACAAACAAATTAAATAAATAATTTACACTTTTCGTGCGTATTTTTGCACTACAATCCAATTGGTTAAATGATTGATGCTGTCATTAGCATTTTTTTGTGCTTCCTTTCATTGAAAACGTCAAGATAGGGCGAGAAAGGTATGTAGAGAGAGAATGGAAGAGGGAAATATCATGCGAGTCCCGGCCTGTGACCCATAATAATATTTTTATTACCATATTAAAAGATTAACTATCATCTTTATAGATAAGACGTAGAGCTTTTAATAGCAGTAGTTAATCCCGCCAATTTGACATCAATCAAGAAATAAAAGTACACTAGATTTTATTTACGTTTACTGAAATTAAAAAGGAGGAAGCTTTTACTTTAAATGATATTTACAATCATGCGTAAAAAATTTGAATGTGGTTTTTTTCTTTGATGGAAAAAAATAAGTAAAAAGATCGTTAAATTTGAATCGTTCAAACTATGTACATTCTCACAGATTTTGTTACTAACGACCCGAGTTTTGCATTTCGACATCTTCAGGCGTTAAAGTGTAGGGATGAACTTGAACTGACGCTTAGTAAATGAATGTTTCGTTTTAATATAAGAAATAAATGTATCATTGAGTTTAGAGCCATTGCTGGCGAAAAGGATAAGCTTATGGGAATGCCCACATACATACATAGTTTGAACGATTCAAATTTAATGTTATTTAAATTCTGACCAGAAAAATACGAGCCATTAGTGACAGCAGACGGAAATAGTAAAAGAAATATTTCGTTTTTTTTAATACATAATATTCTTCAAAAATTGATGTTTTAATAATATTTAATTGAAATACTTTTTAACGTATGTAGTATGTACACATTTCAAGGCTGATGAGAACGTTTATTTCGTAATTCATTCTGCAAGTGTCACATTGCTCGCCCACCATATCCGAATATCCGTTCACCATGTGATTTAGTAGAGCAATTTTTCACCCTGTATTATGACAGGGCGCCTTCGATGCGTCGTGACGTTGTCGAATCCGACGCCTGAACAACCCTCCCCTCCACCTCCACACCAACCATTGATTATGCGGGCCGACTATTCAATATTATTATTTACTAAGGAATTTTTATGTGAAAATGCGGTTACTTGTTTTTGAATCGTTTTGAGAAGCTTTATTTAAATGTTCCTATGTAAATTTATTTATAAAAAAATAATTCATAAATTAATGTAGAGATTTGTTGACAGTGGGACAATAATGGATAATATATGAGGTGTCAAGTTGCAAAAAACGATAAAACCACATTTTCTCAAAATACGCGTATATTTTACGCTTATTTTTACACTAAGTGTAAAAACATATTAGTTTCAAAACCAGGGACAAACTCCAAAATGATTTTTTTAATAATTTGCGTTTATCTTATATAATATCATTAAATCATTCTATTACAAGAATAATTCAAGATGTTCTCACCAATTAATATGATGAGAAGACTAATAATTTTCCAATATCTTTAAATTATTTTTCATCGATTTTTAAGACTCCGATTCCTCAGTCATGTTCAAAACTCAATATAAGAATACTATTTTGTAAATATATTTATACTTGATATAATAATAATAATAAGTCTGGTTGATTCTGGTATGTACATTTTTATTTTGTCGACATTTAATTGATTGTACGATTTGTCGGTTAATAAAATGTTTTATTTAAATATCGAATGTGGAAAGACCAACGAACTTATTCTACACAAAACTATAATAAAAATAAATAAATAATAATAATATTTAAAATAAATTAAGTCGAAATATTGAATAGAAACAACCTTTAAGTGCACTAAGACTAATTAATGCACTGGTGTTTTATTAACTAAGTCAATTATTCATTGACAAATAGCTTGCGAAAAACCTTTTTGTATACCCCTTTTCCTGGTAGCGATTTTCATAGTCCCTAATTTAGATACTAATTCGGCATTAGCAGTATAACACTTTTGATATAAAGTGTATACAGTTGTATTCATTATAATTATCAAAACAAATTTGTTTAAAAAAAAAACAGTGTTTTACTTTATTTTGCTTTTCTACAGTCGATATATTATAATGCAATAGATTTTTTTAATAAAAAAAGGTTTTTAGCTTGAAATATAAAGAAATGCATGCAGTATATATTGAAATGTTTATATATCATTTCTTCAACATTAGATAAAAGTGACATCCATATAAACAGATACATGTAAACAGATTTTTCAATTAATTATAAATTTGGTGTAAATTTTTATTCCCAGTTTCCAACCCATTCCCCACTTATATTTTACCTGTTTTTGGCATGTATGTACATAAAGCCCAGTCTGAATACATACGAGAAAAAGCGTTTGATTGGGAGACTCCTTTTTTGGTTATGGTTGGACTATTCCAGGTGATGCTTCGTTAATTCTGGTTGGTTAATCAATTTTGCTGGCACTGTAACCGTGAAGTTGATCTTGGATGTTCATCTTATACTTTAACAAATTTTTGATTTTTTTATATTGCTTTGCATAAAGTACAGTAGAATTATATAAATATGTACCTTTGTTTAAAGCAAAATAATAAAAACAAATTTTCAAATTACGTTTCAATTATAAACACAAAATAATATTATTGTCTGAGAGTTGAGATTGATAGAAGTGTTATTTTCCGTTTCGTTATTTTTTTAAACAGTTTTTATCGATTATCTCGGCATGCACTTTTGTCACCATGTTTGATATGCATCGACAACATAATATAATAAAATAAAAATCAAATACTCTATCTCGACTATTTGGCAACACCGCCTCTACTTATGAAATATTATGTATAATAAACATATTAATAATTCCATGAATTCCAACTCAACGTCGATATGTTATTTGGTTTATTTAATATCAGCAATTCATTCCGATATTTCTCATAAAATTATTGGATGAGAGGCATTTAAATATTATTTACGTTAATACGTTTAACGATCTGTAAAAAACGAGGAAAAGCAATTGGCTCAAACAAATATCATAAAATTGATAATTTCCACAATATTTTTCTTTTTCTCTCTTGCCAATTCGACAAAATAAATAATACGTATTAATAGTATTATAATAAATCATAGAAAGTGTTTATTAACCTGTGTACTTTTTTCAACTGCTTTCGCTGTGGATATGGAGCATATATGTAGATTCCTGATAAAGCTTATTAAAATGTTATTTTATAAGACCTACTTGTAATTTAACCTTTTCAGCTGTTTTTTTCTGAAGAAGAAAGAATGGGGATATGGAATGATACTATGTAATATAACCGCTCTCGATAAGTCACGTTTCTATGATCGAACGAGTAAGATGAAATGTAAACATCAGATAGATCTTGATGATTCAATTTATGGAACCAAACCCAAGAACCTCGTAATCCAATATAATGAACTAAACCTGTACAGAGAAGGAGGGTGTAAAAGGACCCGGTGATATTGACATTAATTTCAGTGAGGCATGATTTTTAAAAATCATGCGTGTCAGTATAGTAAAAGGAAAAAAAGTATTTTGACAAACTTCAAGAATTGGAATCGTTTTTTTATGGTTAAAAATCAGTCTAAAATTAATCTGTTTCGTGGTCTTATTGAAAAAATCACACCTTAACTACTACACATTTTTAACTTTTCCGGTTCTAAGCTCAAGAAATGCGACCCCAATACCCACATTTTCTTAAATATCTATTTTAATATGGGTGATACAATGTTTATAATTAAGGTATTCTTATATCATAGTTTTTTGGACCTTTTGTAGTTTATATAAATACGATAAGATAAGAGATAAGCGCCCGCTTATCAGCGATCGTTGGTAAGATAACTAGACTGAAGCGCGCCAGTCGCGCATTGACATAGGCATTGGAACGACGTATATTTTACGCGCAACTTAAAATATGATTATTTATTAAAAAACCAAGGATTTTTATAAAAACATGTATGCGGAATGATGCAGAGAGATATTTTAAAGCCCGTAGACTATTTATTTTTTTGAAATTCATAAGAATAAGGCCAATAATGAGGAAACCACTGGGGTCAAAAATGACCCCCATCGCCAGAGACGTATTTTTCTAGTCTCCGAGCCGCGAGAGTTAACGTCTTCCTCTGAAGAAAAACCAAAATTTAAAATTTTATTATTGTTTGTGAGTATTCCTGGAAAAAAATAGCTAATGTCTATTTAACCACTTACCTGCTAGGGCAAAATATTTAATCTAGTCCTCCACGCCAGTTGTTTTAGTAACATTTGAAATTGTATAAAAATAATTTGACTTACAAAATGTGTTGTCGAAGCACAATATACAATACTTTTAGTCAATATTATGTACACCTAATGAAAACTCGTCATTAAACATCGGTTTTTTGTTAAGGGTTGCTACAATTTATATATTTATTATCATTAGATCATAATAAATTGATATTATTGATAGCCCCGAGGTGGTTTATAAAATTCCCCTATAAATTATAGTTTCAGTTTTTCTACAAGATATTTGTGAAAAGTGCCTTCAAATACCATTTGCTTATGCCGTTAAAAAATCAGTAAGTAGCCTTTGTAAAATCTGTTGAACTAATTAAAACATAATATGGATAAACAAAGATAGTTTTTAATGTTTGGCAATTATTGGGTTCATTAATTGATGTCGCTAGCATAATTATTTGAGATATTGAAAAAATAATTATTTTCTACGAGAACACATCTTGACGCACCGGTGCGTCGTTGGCGTGTAGAGTCAGTAAGCGTTTGACGAACTGGCGAGTCGTTGGCGTGCGAACGGTTAAATATATATTTTTTATGCAAAATAATTTGGATATGCTGGCGCAAAGAAACGCATCAGTTTCAAAAGGATTGTCAGATGTGTATGAAGAGTAACTGGGTTGAATTCTCTGGTTATCGCACATTTTCTGAAAATTGGTAACCACCTGACCACACGACTGGCACTGTACTACATAACAATATAATAATCGACTATGAGTATAATTGCGGAGTGGCAACGTCACACAGCCCCAGATGCAAACTGTGATAAAGTTTTGATACTGTTGTGCCTCAAATTGAATAAAAGATGGTGTCTGGATTCCGTTTACGACACTCGGGTTCGAAGTGACTCGTAAAACTAGCGAGCAATTCTGTTTTACACCCATTAAGCTTCCGTCAACGTAAACGATCGAATAAAACCAAAAGCGTATCTTGCACATTGCACAATAATGGTTGAAATTATGGGATTATTTACTATTACGTGGGACGACATGTATTTTGTATTATGTCAATGTTGGTATATTGTCATACTCCGTAGCAGTGGCGGCCGGTCAATGCGGCATTGGATCAATGCACCCATTGGGCGGTTATATTTCATGAAATAATATCCAAACATAAAATTTATACCATTCGCTCATTTTAAATTCTTCATGTATTTATTGTCTATAATAAATATTTTAGAACATTCTATTTATATAATTTAAGATTTCGACTGAAGGTGCTTGGTGGAATTTCAATATTAAATTTGAATCGTTCAAATTATGTACACTCCCACAGATTTTGTCACTAACGACCCGGGTCAGTTCAAGTTCATCCTTGCACTTGAACGCCTGAAGATGCCGAAAGGCGAAACTCGGATGGTTAGTAAAAAATCTGTAGGAGTGTACATAATTTGAACGATTCAAATTTAATATTGAAATTCCACCAAGCACCTTCAGTCGAAATCTTAAATTATATAAATAGAATGTTCTAAAATATTTATTATAGACAATAAATACATGAAGAATTTAAAATGAGCGAATGGTATAAATTTTATGTTTGGATATTATTTCATGAAATATAACCGCCCAATGGGTGCATTGATCCAATGCCACATTGACCGGCCGCCACTGCTACGGAGTTTGCCTGTGTGGTCGAGTGGTCAACATCGTTGGCTACCGCTACGGAGGGCACGGGTTCGAATCCCGGTACGGGCAGTTTTATAAATTGATTTTTCAATCGATTTATGAATTTCTGTTCAAAGGCATGGATGTATGTGATGTCTTGAATTCCCCCCTCCCATCCATCCTATCCTATGAACGAGGCGTATGGAGAGCGATTAGCTAACCACTAGTCCTGTCCTTGCCCTTTCCTTCTATTCCTACTCTCTTTGGAAAAAGAGAGGTTGAGCAACTGAGTAACAAGCAGTTCTCGTAGAAACATTTCTGTTGAGATAAACTCCATTAGGAGTCCATATGCTCCATATTGGGAGCGGACATGGAAAAAAAAAAAAAAAAAATTGTAGTCAAGACTTTTTTTTTTTGCATTTTTTTATGCGGTATTTCGTGGAACGCATCTACCTCATAAAAATAGGATTGACTGTATTCCAGTATTTTTTTTATCTTTTAACATAATAAAAAAAAGAAACTTACTAGACCTTTTCCTGTGCGGCATCTACAATAACAACTATTTTACTCATATAAGCAAACGGCTGAAGTAAATCGACATATTGAAACGCTAACCTTATCTGTTTTCTGATTTTTCTATCCCACGCAAAAAATCTAGACAGAACTACAAATAACAGCTTTATCCTTAATTAATTCCGTAGAAGATTATTTATTTTATCAACTTCAACTTGCATATCAAACAATAAGAATAATTTACGAAGGAAGACTCGTCAATCTTTGCTAGGTTTCATTTATATGCATTCTCTGTCTTCAGCAATAAAATTTGGCGCGTAGTGATGTCCAATTTTCCGTTCTCTCACTCTTTGTGAGAATTCAACCAAAAATGCAAATTTTCATGTCACGAAATAATGAAATTTCATCTGGTTCATGGATATTTCCGATATTCTTGTATTGGTTGTCGAGGTCATGGTAAATTTCTGCGCTTTTGGACTAAAATTTAATGTTTAAATATTGTATCCACTATCTTACCTTACACCGGTCATGACTAATAACATCTTCATAATATGATATAATGTACACATTATGTAGTAATCAAATAATCAGTGATTTTATTTAATATGTATTAAATAACATTTTTTTCCGATTGATGATATTGAAACATATTCAGCTGTATAAAAGAATGAAACATAATATTAATCATGACGTCTGACAAACCCATTAATTTGACGTAATTAAGAATCAGGAGAATGTTCGAGTTCATCTTGTACTGTTAATATACGATTATTATTTCATTAGTAATGTAAAAATAATGAATTATATCCAAATAAAAATAAATGAAGCTTCTACGAAATTCGACCAATAATATGGAAGTATTTTAAGAACAAAACACTCATTTGTACTAATTACATTTTTATTTAGTATCGACTGTGAAAGGAAAAAGGAAGTAATTATCAAATTTTACAGGAGGCGCAAAAAACACGTTTTGATGATTTTGAGCCATATGAAAATTAAGAAATATACACAACCTGGAAGTGCACGGAGACTTCTAAACTGGTGTTAAGTTTATATAATCAAATATTAATTAAAGAAATTATCTAGGAAAAAGCTTTATTTCAGTGTTTTTTCTTGGTTTTAATTTTTACAAGGTCATCTTTTTCAAACATTAAAGCTAAATTTAGATACTAATTCGGCATGTGCAGCTTGCATCCGTTTGATAGAACGTGTATCAAGTTTGATACATTGTGATTATCGAAAAAAGATGTTTTGAAAAAGATATGGGTTACGTCCTTTTTTCTTTCCACAGTCGATATGATCAGGACCTTTTTGGTTCATAACGACCATTATCAATTTCACGTGAAATTACTGAGACTTTTATTATTTGAATATAATGAATTTTCACTAAGTATTGACAATAATCACCTTAAAAATAAGGACGTATTGAATCGCATCTATAAAACTATAATTACAGTAATCTAGTATCATTGAGTATTTTTTGTAATTGAAGTGTAATAGTTTGTTACAGCCAATAATTTTATTTTATTTTGAATAAATAACACTATAATATTGTATTCCCTTATCAGTCATGTAAAAAATCTCTGCTGATCATATTAAATAAATAAACATGACATTTGAACAAATAAATATATTAAATTTGAATCGTTCAAATTATGTAAATTCTCACAGATTTTGTCACTAACGACCCAGGTTTTGCCTTTCGGCATCTTCAGGCGTTCAAGTGCACGGATGAACTTCAACTGACGCTTAGTAAATGAATGTTTCGTGTTTATATAAGAAATAAATGTATCATTGAGTTTAAAGCCATTGCTGGCGAAAAGGATAAATGGGAATGCCCACAGATTTGAGTAGTGTAATAGTAGTGACAAAATCTGTGAGAATGTACATAATTTGAACGATTCTAATTTTATATTGAAAATCCACCAAGCTCCTTCAGTCGAAATCTTAAATTAAATAAATATATATATTTTTTAATATAATACCTTTCCAGTCTTTCCACCGATTAACAGTGAACACCCTAAAACTATAGGTTGATAGTTTGTTTCAAATTGCAAATGATAGTTTAATGGATGATAATGATGGTTTTGTTTGTTTGTTGTCCAAAGATGCTTATAAATATCGAAAGAAAGTTTCAGAAAATAGTTGCCACATTAAAACATAGTCCTTTGTATCATATAATACTTAAGTACAAAGTACTAATTGTTTTTTGTTTAAGAATTCAAAACTCGCACACTAAAATGTTTTATTCATCACATGACACTGATTGATCTTCTGTGTTTTGTTGCGTATAAAAAAGGTTAAAACAAAGAAATAGTCTCAAAATTAATTCAGAATCGCGATTCAAAAATATGATTTTCCATAATTTTCTTACCGTATATATTTTGAAATGTTTATTTTATAGAATTATGTGTGACAAAAACAACATTGAGTACATTTCAGATATATATTTTTTTTAGTAAGTTGGATGAAAACATAATTATCTACATATATATTATCCATAGGTTGAACATATTACGGTGAATTTTTTTATGCAATGATGTTAGTAAATAATGTATGAAAATGAAATGTTTTTTTACTGATTCCACAATTTTTAAAATGATAATGATAACTGCTTTAGTTTATTGCGAGTACTATCAACGGATGGTTGAGCATTATCATTATGTTAAATATTAAATCCTGGGATTATAAATTGGTAACAAGATTTGATATCTAAATTATCACAATTGTGACTATTACTTTATTACAAAAAGTTTTGCGTTCCCTGCAATTAACCTTCAAGAGACGAAAGCTTTTTTTCGATTTTTTTTTATCCATATTGAAGTCACGGATAACTTTTATTCCTAACAAAAATTAAAAAAAAAAACGCAAAAGTCGTTGTATAGAAACCCCGCATGACTATATGGTCATGCTCATCCTTTTATTAACGTGTAATATTGTGTACGAACAGTAGTAATGACAAAGGTGACCGTATAAGCACGTAAACATTCGGGGTTGAAATATAGCTAAACGTGAAATTTTTTAAAATATCTACAATTTGACTCCTTTGGATCAACATACTTTCAATACAAATATATTATCAAAAGAACTGTAAATAATTTGATGTTTTGATAAAAAAATGACTAACAGTTTCAAAAAGTCCATTAAAAAAAACGGAAATTCAAAAAATCTCATATGCTATTGGTGACCGTTTCTGTCCCCACGGCTGATGATTAACTGAAGTCTGTACCCTTCTTAACCAAATATGAGTGAAAGAAACGATATTCAGGTATAAAAAGGATGAATAGTAGAATCAATAGACAACGTTGTTTACTGTGTGTGGTGACGCTCGTCCTTGGAGGGTTAAAAAAACTTATAATTTAATTTTGTAGTGATGATGAGATTTTTTTTTGCGATAAATAACACACACAATTGGTATCACATTATACTAATATTATATTAATATATTTTATATTTCGTATATACATTTATCAAATAAAATAATGAGTTTTTAGGTTACAAAACTTGAGCTGTTTATTTAGAAGCAAACGTAGTTAGTAAAGAGACTAATTGCCTTAAGTCAAACACCGGTCAAGATTAACTCAATAAAGTTAATTATTTTCCTAGAAGAAGATTCTTGAAGATTTTGTTTTTCAATTGACATGTCTTTAAATAGGTTGATTGTACGTCTGTCAATTATAATTGGTCATTAATTAGAACATTTGCGGATATTGTTGTAAGAAAAAAAGTAAGAATAGAATCTTCTATGATTTTTTTTATGTATAGTGGAAACGTATTTTTTTTATCAATGATATTTCATATAAATGATAATCAAATAACTTTAGGAGATTCGCGTTGATTGATTTTGCGATTGTGTGTGTGTGTGTATACAAAACCGTTTCCTTTGTCAGTAAAACTAAATCAATCGTACATAATATATAATATATTTTTACTTTATTTATGATTAACAATTCAATTTGGCCTAAACAATAAATTATGATGAAATCAGATGAAGTTAATATAGTATATAATTAATATCTTTTTTATAACACTTGTCAGATAAATAAGTGTGATACGTTTCTTTATTCAGACTAATTGTGTCGTATAAGTTAAACACATCGAAGGAGTTCAATCTAATAAATGGATTGTTACTACATCAAAGGCTTTTTGGCAATCTTGTTATTTCGGAATTGTCTAAATACCAATAATTTTTGATTAACGTCCATATTTAATAATACAAACAGAATCCACCAGTGTATTTCAGTTTTTGGTATGAGATATGGGTGCTTATGATGATTTGTCTCCTTGGATTGATCTCGAGTATTATTTAGTTTTATGAGTTGTATTTTTTTAAAATCTGGTGCATGGCTTTTAACTATAATGTCAAATATTTTTTTTACAAAAAAAATAAAAATAAAAAGTTAAGTCATGCTAAATGATAAATCTGAAGATTCCGGAATTAAGCAAATTGAGTCCCGAAATCCAAAGATTACAAAAAGAGATCGGCGTTGGATAACTATGTTATTGAGAATTTTATGTTACAAGTTTGTTTTCAATTACTAATCACAAATAATATCAAAACCCAACTTGAGATTTAATAGGAGATAAATGAAGAATGATAATTCTAACGTAAAACAAATAGCCAAACTAATTCGAAGGCCCATAGGGAATAATATTGGTAAGAGAATAGGAATTAAATTCCAAGCTTTTTTTATCCAAATACCTATAAGTCATTTATACAATTATTAACAAAGTAACTTTATAGAAATAATATTAATGAAAATAAATAATATAATTATAATCCAGATGTATGCGAATGTAGTGTGATTTAACGCTTACCGAATTATTAGTCGGCACGCGTAAAAACTTTTGCTGAATGGTGTGTTTAAGTCCAATTGTTTTTTATTATTTTTTGAAATTGATGGCAAATTTATATTGACAGAGCTATAATTAAAGTCCGTCAAAACGAGGATTTTATGTAAAATGCCTATTCTGTTTTATTTAAGTGTGAGTAGAAATCATTACAACACTTGTTTTTTAATATTTTACAACTATTCTTATTATGTAAAGTTTTGGTATTAAGATTGATAAATTGTTGTAGTAATGAAGTTTTTAATTATAGTAATAATAAAGAAAAATGTACATTTATTTAATGATTTTAGAGCTCAAATTATGTACCGGTTTTACAATCTGTTATATTTTATTATAGAAAACCTTTCTTAAGGCATGGAAAAATAAGCAGTAACGTGGTTTAAAATCATACAATAGCTTACATATTTTCAAAAGAATGCATTAATCTAGTACACAAAGGTGTAACATATTTTGTAAACACTTTTCAATTTTTTATGACGTTCTATTCATATCTTGAAAGCATATAAAAATGTCTATCGTTGTTATACTTTTCAGAAAAAAGTATAGTTAAATGACACTACATATTTTGTTTTCTATTGAAATATAAATAAAGAAAAATACTGATTAAATCTAATAAGAATATTTTTTAGGTATGTGATATGAAACATGAATAGTTTACTTTGATTTTCGAGAAAAATATGCTCATTGAGAATGGCATACAAAACGTTTCTCAACGAATGATCACAGTAAATTATCAATTGACACATACAGATCAGATACACACAAATGCAAATTATTTTTGATAATAATGTCAATTTATCATTATTTTCTCTAGTTTAATTTAAAACCAATTCATGAACATGTTTTTGTATTATTTATTTCCTATTATATTTTCTGTTTAAATGTCGTAGTAATATTCATATTTAATTTCTTTGTATTCAAACCCTTAAATAAATTGACGTATTAAATTGCTGATTGCAGATTCAAATACTTGACCAGGTAATGGAGTGATCCAAAAGAACGTTATCTTCGTGACATTACATTTCAAAACGAAGGCAAATTGAAGCCTCCAGTTCTTACTCATCATGATATCTTATCAGTTTTTATTTACCACAGATTCAATGGCTTTGTTATGATAACTTTTAACTAATGTGACTTCTACAGATAATTTTGTGACGCAAGCCTTTTTATCTCTTTGTATATTAAGATGAAAAAAATGTTTCTGTAGAAATAAGCATAATAAAATAATAATAATAAATTCAATATTTAAGCCCCCAAATAACAAATGTGTGAAATTTGAAAAACACGATTTATGCATTTCAATGTTCTATTTATCGAGATTTACTTGGACATTTAAAATTTTTACATTTAGTACGGTTGTGAAAAATGCAGTACTGTAAAATACTGCTTCTATTTGACTGATTTTTGACTGCACATGAAGTGAGGAGTTACAAGTTTCAATCGATAAGATGTTTGTTTAATCTTGATCGCATTTTTCCAATTAAAACTTCAGCCTGTCAAACTTTTATTTTTGGCTTCACGGGCTTTACACTCAATACAATCAATTTCACAAATTTAATTTGTCATTAATTTAATAATTTGAAGTCATATTTTTTATTCAATTTACTACTACTAGCTAATCCTAAAAAAAGAAGTGTTGCGTGAACAATAACCTAACTTCTAGTCACTGCTTTTGCCCTTTGCTTATATTCTTCCACTCTTTGATAACAATAAGTGGTGTATCTGAATAACACGCGATAATTGTAAAACACTGTTCTTGAGATATCCATCAAACACATTGACAACAACAAGAGCAAACTTGACCAAAGTAATGATAAATAGTTAGTTTTTCCCTGTATTTTTTAAGGATGCTAAAATAATCATACTGATTAATAATCTAAGTAAAATAGTGTTCTACACAAACTGATTATTTAATACACGTATTATTGTCAATCTTTTTTGCATTTTTTCTTCTGCCATTCTAAACATATTGTGATATATTTTTTTGTTGTTTTGCAAATATTATTCGTGGTATTTGAAAAAACTGCAATATATTTAATCATTAAATAAACAGCTTTATATAGTTGTCAATTTTATGACAAATATACTCAGCTGATAACAAATATTTATCAGAGAATGATATGAGCCTAAACGAATGTAATCGTTATTTAAGATGGAAAACACCATTTATTTATTATTTTGCATTACATCTGAAGTATATACTGTGAACAATTCGAATAATGTTAGAAAATATCAATATATTGGATAGTCTTGGGCACTTTGGCTATTATATAATATCAGCTCCCTCGAACAACTACTTTAACAATATGTTGATACTTTTTGAGTGATAAGATTATGCAACAATCTAATTCTGTCTATACTTAAAATCTGATAGTCTGGGTTTTAATTTCGACATGGTCAATATGATATTTGGATTTTAAAAATTGATAATTTAAGACAACGGATGCAGTTATTTGTGATGACTTTTTTTCACCGAGTTGTTCTCAAATGACTTACCAACTGTGGAAAAGAAAAAGGACGTAACCCACACATATAAAATTTTACAGGAGACGCAAAAAACGTGTTTTGATGATTTTTAAATTATGAATTATCCACAACCTTGAAGTGCACGAAGACTTCTAAAGTGGTGTTTTATTGACATAATCTAATATTAATTAAAGAAATTGTCTAGAAAAAACCTTTATTTCAGTAATTTTTCTTGGTTTTAATTTTTTATAAAGTCATCATTTTCACAATTCAAAGCTAAATTTAGATACTAATTCGGGATTTGCAGCTTACATCCTTTTGATAGAACGTGTTTCAAGTTTGATTTATTTTGATTATCGAAAAAAAGCTGTTTTGAAAAGACTGTGGGTTACGTTCTTTTTCCTTTCCACAGTCGATATCTATCTCATGTGATTAGAAAATTGAAATATTTGGCGTAAAATTTCAAATTGTGTTTATTTTTTATAAATATATTACAAAAAAATTACAAAAATATGATATAATCAATAACAAAAAATAACATGATATATATGTTGAAAATTCACGTATATAAAAAACGATTTCTAAAGCAGTAAGTTATTAAAGAACACAAGAGCGCTTAATCCTGATTTCCACCTAAAATAAAACCATCTCATTTTGATTTGGTAAACTGTTATATATCTCTCAATTTGTTTCTGAATTGCCCAACTACAGAAGAGAACAAAATGAGCTTTAAATCTACAAAATCGCATAGCCTGATCGCATAATATCGAATAAATATCCAGTCGGTAGTAGTAACCTTTCCCATTTCCATTTTCAATAAAGTTTTTGATCTCGCTGTCCGCAAAGCCTTCGACACCCAATTGGTCCCTTCTTTTGTCACATCCGGGATATTTATTTCCCCTCTCGGTCCAAGTAAGAAAACACAAGTCGAAATAAAATCAACCCTCATCGTTTGATGTGCGATTCAACCCCACAGAGGTTTTTGAGGAAATCCGATTTCAAACAAATAACGATGGTGAACCGCTACACGGTGATTGAAAAATAAAATTATTAATATTGTCATTTTATTAGCATTGTTTTTCAAATTAATAAAATTTACTGCATGTTGTTATTTGAGCGCTGTATCAAATTATTTATTTCTACTTAAAACCATTTAATATGTAGCTGTAAGCCCGTTGAACTCAACGGGGGGATTTTCGTTGCATTTTTAAGTAGTCGGAAAATTTACTGGCGTGAACAATTAATTACAAACCTATTTATTGAATAAGCCAGAAATTCTAAAAGTAAAAGAAATCTTTCTCGAGCGTCATCGACAGCCTGCCTGCGTATTTAAATTGCTACAATTATTTTTTTTGAATAATTCATAGTTTGCTAACAACTATTTTTCCTAATAGCAGAATTTCGTAATTATTGAATTTTTAGGAATAATGTTTACTTAGTTGCTAACCTATTTTTCGTGAGTAGGCAAAAGATAGTTCTTAGTAAGATTACTGTAACTAATCGCTCTCGATACCCGTCATAGATGTGTTGAAGGTGGATTCACAACACCATTCTTCGTAGAAGCAGAAATTCTGTAAATCGATTGAAATCTTTTGAAATTATGTCTTACCGATTTGCTAACACCATGTTTCATCGTAGCAAAGTCAACATGTCGTCTTCGTTGTCTTTCTGACGTCATCAAACAGCGAATCGCGACATATACAAACAAAAAAAGTATGTCTTTAATATGAATAAAAAATGGCGACAGCGGGGCTGGGGCGGAGGAGGGGGAGGAGAAATCGAAGACAATCAGACAATCATACAGACATACGGACGGACATTATCGACTATTAATATATAGATTAACAGCTATTTTGGCATGATACTATACTATACTTTGTGACCAATGGAGCGCATATTATGTTTATACTCCTGACGGAACTAATCTCAAAATAAGTTGTTCTGTTAGACTTGTTTGTTACCCAGTTGCTCAATCTCTTTTTTTCGAAAAAAGTAAGGATAGAACAATACTGTTTCAACAACACTAGTTGTTAGCTAACATCTCCGTTACATCCCGTTTTGGGACAAGATGTGCGAGGAAATTTTGGACATTCATGTCTTCAAACAGAAATTGATAGATTTATTAAAAATCAATATACATACTGACAGTTCGAGTGCATTCGCGCACTGAGATGTCAAGAGTCGAAACCCGGGTCGTGTTCGACCAAGATTTTTGTGGAAGTGTACATAATGAAATTAATTCTAAATTAATTGTATTTAATACAATGAATGGTTGAATTATTTATTGTGAAATATCCTGTATACATGTCCTGGACATATTTTTTGACCTCAGTATTTGTCTTGTTGACACGGTTCAACCCAAAATCATTTCATTGTTTATTGTTGTATCAGTCGGTTATGATTTTATTGTCATTTATTTTTGGAACCTCAGATTGTTATTAAAGTACCATATAAAATGGTACTTCACTCATTTATTCATTTCTGAAAATGGTTAGTGATATCCTTAATAATTATTTTATACGTTTCCAATTTATAATAAACAAACAATTAGAATTACCATCAGTTAGAATTCCGATTGTGAAAATTATTCTTAACTTGATCGACAAGTTTGTCGCTTGAAATAAAAAGTATGTGCTGAAAGTTCACTTGAGATAGTATCTAGTGACAAAAATACTGTAATCCATGTTTACTCCCAATGTGGAGCATATGGCTTCCGAATTGAGATATCTCAACAGAAGTTTTTCAGTTCAGTCGCTCAACCTCTCTTTTCCAAAAAGAGTAGATGAATAGAATAATAAGGCTTTGACAGGACTAGTGATTAACTAATCGCTCTTGCTACGCCCAGTTATTGAAAGATCGTAAGGGTGGGAAGGATTTTTTAGACGTCACAAGCACCCATGCCTTCGAACAGAAATCAATCGAAAAAATGTTGTTCGTATGCTAGGACTCGAGCCCGTGAGATCAGGCACGGAAGCCAACAACGCTTAACACTGCGCCATATAACCCGACAACTTTAATGTACGACTTTTTATTTTATTTGATTGTTATAAAATGGTGAAAATAGCGAATTAAATAAGTAATCATTTGCCACCTGTGTGGTCGAGTGGTCAATGTCGTTGGCTACCGCTACGGAGGTCACGGGTTTGAATCACAGTACGGGCAGTTTTAAAAATTCATTTTTCAATCGATTTATGAATTTCTGTTCAAAGGCATGGATGTATGTGATGTCTTGAATTCCCCCCTCCCACCCATCTTATCTTATGAACGGGGCGTATAGAGAGCGATTAGTTAACCACTAGTCCTGTCCTAGCCCTTTCCTTCTATTCCTACTCTCTTTGGAAAAAAATACAATTTTATTAAAATTAAATATTTGCATGTTTGTATGCATTTATGTAATACAAACACTCGGTGCCTTTTGAAAGTACGCACTAGTAAAAATCGCGTTTTTTTAATACAACGTTTAATAATTATTATTACTAGCTGTAAGCCCGTTGACCTCAACGGGGGGATTTTTGTTGCATTTTTAAGAAGTCAGAAAATTACAAACCTATTTATTGAATAAGCCAGAAATTCTAAAAATAAAATAAATATATCTCGGGCCATATATCGACAGCATGCCCTGTAGTATTTAAATTGTAAGTTATTTAATTTTTGGAATAATGTTGAGTTTGCTAACAATTAGTTTTCCTATTAGCAGAAATATACCTCGTAAATTACCTAATTTTTGGAATAATGTTTAAGTTTGCTGACAATTTTTTTCGTAGTGACAAAAATTTCGTAAAATATTAAATCTTTGGAATAATGTTCAAGTTTGCTAACAATCATTTTTCATAGTAGCATAAATCGACCTCGGCGCATATATCGACAGCCCTGCAGTTTTAAATTGTAAATTACTTAATTTTTGAAATAATGTTTAAGTTTGCTAATAATCATTTTTCACATGCAAAATGGTATAAATTAATTGCACATTTTATCAAAACAAAATTATCAATTTTCCATGTTACAATCAAATGCATATTTATCAAATTAATCAGAATAAATTAACTTCACTAATTCACCAAACGGAGCTTATTTTTAGGAATATATGAGTCTTTAAGGGAACCAAACATAAAAATGGTGAAACTTTTCCATTTGACTTTTAAGTGCAATTACGTTTTCAATTAATTTTTGTGGGAACTGTCATCAACTTTTAATTTTATGTGAAAGTTTTTTCAATAAATAAGCATAAAAAAGTAATACAAAATAACTTAGATTATTCCACGTATTGTGCTACAAACTGTGACACGTGTTTCGCCTATTTCAGAGGCATCCTCAGACAGACTTACTTTCAGTAAGTAAAAGTAAGTCTGTCTGAGGATGCCTCTGAAAGAGGCGAAACACGTGTCACAGTTTGTAGCACAATACGTGGAATAATCTAAGTTATTTTTTATTTTATATTCAAATGAACTTCCACAAAGATACCGACGAATCCATCGAAAGCATAAACAATGTATTTTAGAGAAAAAATGATTGAAATTATGCAATAAAAAGGGTGGGTTCAGTTCACTTTTTCCCATCATCCTAACTTGGCTCACTTTGCCGTATTTTAATCTCGTTGACCCCAATCTATCAAACTATTTCGCTTACTTTATTTATATTACTATTTGAGCATAAATTTACCTTGTCCAAAGCATAGACTCGTTTACTCGTTATTTAAAACAAAAGATACAAAACTTTTAAATTATCGGGATAAATTCTAAATACCCTCTGTTAAAAAGTAAAATATTTAATAGCCGTCAGCATATGACACACATGGAATATTTGCATTTAACTGTCGAAACTATATTATGTAAAATATACCACATTCATATTTGACAGACGTCACAATCTTGAATAAAAACAATCGAAGTCAGTTTGTGAATCACAAATATCGTTCCATTTTCAAATGCTTGATTTATATAATATTATTATTCTTATGTAAAGGATGTGTGCAATGCTAACGGTTAATTTTTACTAAGAAGAGATGATAACGGTCCATATGATCAAAAAATATCAATAAAACCGCCGTCAGGAGTAAATTTATGACCTTAACTTCACAATACAGCTTTTAGACCTTTTTTTGTTCTATTGAGACATTGGTACTTTTGTGAAATAGTGAAAAAACATTTATACATAAAACAACATCAGGTATGAACATTTAATTTAAAAATGTTGTAATTTGCTTTTGCTACAGTTAAATTACAATATATAAACACATGGTATTTGAAACTTCTACGAAATTATAAATTCTAAACATCTGTTTTTCGATCAGATCCCTTTTATATACATACTTAATTTTTTTAACACCCCGGGTAAGTGTCATGTCGTGTCCGTTTTTCTTGGGGCTCCCCTCTTATATCTGCTTTCATTCAATATGCATCAGTCCTTTTGAGGGTTTCTTAACCACAAGAATTGTTTTTTTCAAAATTAAAATGGACATGTTATTAGCATATTATAAATAACAATCACAATTCCCGGGACATTTTCCAAAAAAGTCCCGGGATTTAAGACAGCAAAACACTCGACAAGTCCCGGAACGTCTCGACACAGAATCCATAATCCTTATACTGTCTACGCAGCGATGACTTGCAATCGATTCTTACTGAATACTCTATTAAAAAAATAAATTAAAAACCACATATTTGTAAGTAAAAATGGTATTTGAAAAAATGATTCTACAATGCTTTTTTAAACCTTAAGGTGTTTCGTAGGTAAAAACAAAAAAGAAAATACAATCGCAGCGGAAGCTTTATATAGGAAATGAAAAATAGTACACCTCCATCACTAGCCTTACAATATGGAAAAATGTCATCAGTGTTTATGAAGCTTTTAAAATCAACTAAAAGCTTTTTAATATTCAATTTTTCACACTTTTTCACGTCGCCTTGAAACGATGTGTTTAAATTTTGTCGTCTTCTTTGAATCGGTCACGGGGTGAATAATTTCCCGCAAAGTTTTACAATTTGTTGCGGGAATTTGGTTTCGTGGGATACGGGACGCCCCCTTCTTTTATTGTGTGATTAATTATTGTGTGTGTAAGGTTAGAAACAAAAACGTGTCTCAGAAGGTTCGGTTCGTATCACTAAAACCGCCTGACATGTATGTTTAATTCATTATACTTGGAAACAGATTATAACAGGGATGTAAGTGAATAACTTATGATACTTAAGAGTACAATATTTGCATTTAAGAGTGTGTGGAAAGATAAAGCATTTTTTTTTGTAAATCCTAGTCTCTGTGTTCATGAAAATAAGCACTATTTTTGATTAATACATCGTCATCATGGCAGAAGTTTGTAAGTAACAGATTGATAGTTCTGAGTAAACCGCAAAATATATTTTTTAGATTTGATATAAATCCACAAGCATTGATATGTTATGTAACGATACGTCTTGCCTGGGCAATAGTATCAAAGTAGTAGCAAAGGAGGACATAGTGAAATAGACATCTAAAATAATTACAAATGTTATCAGTTTCTGTATGATATAAAGTCATATTTAGTTGATTTAAACACATTATTAATTCTTATTTTATTCGCGAATGATGAGGCTGGTTGGGCAGACCATAATATATATGGCGGCATTAATTAATTTCACAATTTCATTTATCATCTCTGGGTGTTTCAAGATGGTTATGATATAAATAAAAAACCTTGTTCGAATAATGTATTCTAATAGTCAATATTATTTGTATTCGGTGGTAACTTTGTGAAAGTTTTCAATTTAAAAATAATATGATGACTTTGTTACATATTACATAGGTTCAGTAACAAATTGTGACACGAGTTTGAAAATTGTAAGAAGCATCTACAAACTATCGCAAAGTTATTTACGAACAAACTAAAACATAATTCTTATTATTATTCTTATTCATAAACCAGTGCTTTTTTTTTAAAAAAAAGGTGCCGAAACTCACTTCTTGTCACTTTCGATGGATTCGGCGGTAACTTTGTAGAAGTTAATTTTAATATAAAATAACTTTGATTATTGCACGTATTGTGTTAAAAAATGTGACACGTGTTTCGCCTCTTTCAGAGGCATCCTCAGATAACTACTTTCGCAAATGTTTGCTTAAGTACGAGTTTACTTAAGTACGAATCGTACTTAAGCAAACATTTGCGAAAGTAGTTGTCTGAGGATGCCTCTGAAAGAGGCGAAACACGGGTCACATTTTGTAACACAATACGTGGAATAATCTAAGTTATTTTTATTTTATATCACTTCTTGTCAATCATTTTATCAAAGATTTTATTTCTAATTCATGTCCGTTTCCAATGGGGAGCATATGTTTTACTATTGGAGGTATTTAAAAAAAAACATTTTTACGAGAACTGATTATTTAGACTGTTATTTAGTTTCTCAACCTCTATTATTTTTGAATTTTTCATCCAAATGTGTAATTTTCTTTCAAACGCATTGAAAAACTGATGTTTATTTGCTAATTTATAAGTAGATCTATTTTTTTTTGTTGTTTTTACGTTTTCACGAGATAATGGTTTAAAAATATATTTTCAACCGTCTTTTTTGGTTTTAGAAATCAGAAGTTTTCAAAGCAAAACAATAAAAATAATTTTGTAAATACTGTTTTGAAACATTACACATGTCGAGAAAAAAGGTGTCGGGAAGCCGTTCCAACGCGTTACATGAGAAAAAAACACTGTTAACATATAAATTACAAAACGGAGGTAAAGTTTTTTCCCCTTTTACTGGACGTAGAAAAGGGGAACGATACACAAACTAAAGTACTAATTTAAATTTAATTACTTATACAAGGAAGAGTAGATCCCAAAAAAATAAATATAACAATGGTAATTTACCTGTATTATTTTAAATGGTATTTACTAATTAATTCTTCTTTCTGTTACTAAACAATTTGTTTCGCAACCTGTGAAATTAAAGAAAATATCATATATTATTTATATTAACATTAACCATTATAATGAAAGAATATTATGAATTTTTACATAATTTATTTTAGCCAATAAAACATAACGAAACAACCTTCTGCTACGTCTCAAACCATAATTAGCGTATAGATTATTCGCATAAAATATTTAAGCTTTATAATATTCCTTAATGTAAATTATAGGCTTATTTTTTTGTAAGATTGTCAGTTGGCTCTTGATGTTTGAGTTCCAAGTTTGGAATCAATCTCGCGGGAAGACCAAAACTTGGAAACTTCGGCTGATAGATTAATTAAACAACTCAGGACAAAGTCGTTAAGACTAATCTACTCATAATGTAATTCAAGATTCAAGGATTTGATTACGGTCCAATCAAAGGGGTGACCATAGTAACACTCTTGGGAAAAACAAGATTAATCACATTTGACGAAAATCTATTCTGAGATCCGTTTTCAATCACGTTTAGACTTATCAACATATCAGACGTATTGTTTTTAATTGTATGTAATGAACACTTCTTTTACAATTATTGTTTGAAAATTGTCAATGAAAAAAGATTTGAAAGTAATAAACAATCAACATATTTTTACATAATTAATTATATAACCATAAAATATTAATAACATTTTTTTTTATTATGGTCTTCCTATGATGTGGTTTTAAATTTGCATTTCTTATCTTTTGAAATAAATACGATTGCTTGGAAAAAAAGTTAATTTGGGTGAAAGTTTCACGTAAATGGAATATTTAATTAAACCCTCAAACTTCTTTTTTCGATAGCATTTATTACAGCTCTGAATAACGAATTGATTAATTAAATCAGGCATAAAATTATTTAATCACATTTTTTACAATTAATTCAGATTCGGACGTTAAAAAACGGACGAGAAAAGAGAATGCGGAAAATTTTAAAGCATGGCTTTATTTTTCTCTGGGCGGATGTTATATCACGTACTAAAAAGGTGACGGTTTTCTAAACGGTTTGTATGTAGTGCTATGAAAGAGTTTTCATTTAAAAAATGAGTGTTCTTTGAAAAATATGATAAAATTTTCCATTTGAAATTGTTTGGACATGAAATTAAGCGCGGATCAGAAACAAGTAGTACATTTAACATAGTTTCCGATTTAATTAAAAACCTCGGTAAAATTTACATATTAATAATTTAAACAAAATCGTACAAATTCTACAAACTAAATTAAAAATATGGCTTCGCTTAGCTAATAAAGTTTTCAAATTTTGCAAAATAGTTTTGAAAAAAGTTATTTAAATTTTTGTATCACTATAATGATCTCCAGCGAGGCATCACGGCCTGAAATACCAACACGGCGAACGTAATAATTTTTGTATTAGTTTTTGATGGTTGGTATAATAAATTTGTGTCTTTGTTTACTGTTATCATATCTTATCTGTAAAAGGCTTGTCTGTTGTCATCGTAGAAGATAATTTGGTTATTATAGTAATAACTACTTACCTTACCTTACATACGTCTCGGTTTGACTAAGACTGTCCCGGTTTTAGACAAGGTATCCATCCCGCACCATTTTTTTAATCCCGGGATATTGGGATCTTTCTGAGATTTCGGAGAGATTTTTTTTATCTCCATCATTTGAAAAAGTTGAAATGACATATTCCAGAATTATTGTAAACTCAAAAACCTATTTTTTAACTCCAAATCTTGAAAAATATCAACGTCTAACAATGAATTAATGGTTTCAGCGCCATTGGGTTTTTTTTGTCTTCTTTTTAACTTTTCTAATATGATCCAGTGAATCCCGAAATCAAGGAATTGAAGGAAGACAATCCTAGGAATACGGGATCGCCAAATTGGTCGAGATCTCTAATCCCGGAATTGGAAGCCCTTGCTGTGTTTAATTAGAAAATTATTGATGATGAAAAAAATATTTAAAATTTGAATTTAAATATCACTGAAAAAATAAACTTTCGACTCAATCGTTTCTTTTGTAGATTGGAGCACTAAGTGCGCCTCAAATAAATGTAAGTTTTCTTTTTTACTTCAATTTCAACCGAACAAAGTGTTTCAACACTAAGTGAAGTCTCTTTAAAATGTAAATCCGAAGTTTTTTTTTCACGAAATTTAAATTAATGATGCGCCAATGAAGGGTGAAAAAAAAAGCTTTTTTACAGAACATGCGCCATCTCGGATGTTTTTCTTGAAGCTCTCACAAATAAAACTCAATGATTAAGGCTGAGAAAACCACGAAAATACTTAGTCATTTACTTGGAGGGACTTGACAGTTTGGCACTAAATCTTTCGGTAAGGAATATTTTCACTTAAAAATATTATAATTTAATTTTTAATAAATTCAAATTATTCATAACATCAATCACCATTTGTTAGTAACGGCACTAGCCTTCTTTAATGTTAACCATTAATTATTTTAACACTTAAACGTTTCGTACCGGTAATCGTTTTGACGATAACTTGTTGATAGTTATTATTATACATTACCAATGGTAAAGGGATGCAATTTACAATTTTTCAAAAACTTTATCGATGAAGAAGACTAGAAGAACCTTGACGCTAGTGCGTCCTGGTACTTAAAGCTCCATAAAGTTGGTATTCAAAAAAAAGTCATACGTATCATTGAGGATATTTTATCTTGGGTATGATACAAACAATTTTTTCTCTCTTTTTTATGGAAAATATTTAATTTGTCTATTAAATTTGTGAGTCATTCAAGTAATTAAATTTATATCATTTTATCATCATAATTTTACTGTTGTTTTATATAACTTGCAAATATTTATGGGTAGTTTATGTAAAAAAATCATTTCATCAGTTGAGCATAACTAACTATATGAAACCATTCTCGATAATTTAAGGGTAAGTGTCATGGTCTACAGAGATACCTATAATTAAGAGAAATTATTAAATTGCTTATACATAAAAAAACATTTAATGGATAGAATATATCTTTATAGGATTTTAAAATCATCTCAGCTGAGTTAAGCATTGCTTATTATTATTAAAGTTTATTTGTGAAACATGAACAGGGTGTCACTGGCGTGTTTAAGCAGGGACCTCCTATTTTTTTTCAATAAAAAATTGTATCTCAACTAAAACGCACTATTTATTTTTGAAAAAAATATCAAACGTTAGCACAATTATTTTGAATTATCGAGATTAAAAAAGTTAAAATTGTATTATTTAAACATATATTTAAAATATTTTTAAAGATCTATTAAAAAAATAAGTTGTGACTTATTTGCAAACAGAGGCTAACTAACATAAACAGTGAGTTTTTTTAAAATTTAAAATATGTTTTCAATAAAGTAATGTTACCTATAACATTTGGTTAATTAGATATAAAATAAAAATAGTACATGTTTACTTTATATAGGGTTGCCAGATTTCTTGCAAGTCTAACCAGGACACCCCCCTCCCCCGATTCTTTTTTGATTTATATTCAGTTATAACACATTTTTTTAATTTTTAATATTTATCATTTATTAATAGGAATGAAACAGTTATAAACATATAAAAAGTGATACAATAAAAACAAAATATAATACAATATGAAATGTAAATAAAAATATTTAAAGAATAAAAAACCATATATTAATATGTGCTGGTGTTTTTAATTAATAGGTTACACCTATTTTTTTATACTTTTTACTAGATTTGGCCTTTCCCAGGAGTTCTTTACTTGTGAGTAGATAATCACACATTTGGCAAAAATTGAGATCATAATTTTCTATGCACCGGGGAAAATATAAATACGCCTGTATTTTTTTGTAAACCGGGACTTTTAGGCGTCCCAAAAGGTTTGTTTGGGACACCGGAACACGAGACTTAAAACCGGTGACAGTCCCGACTAATAGGGACGTCTGACAACCCTACTTTATATTGCTCGAATGTTTTCCCTCAGAAAAAAACCTCGCCTTGTATAATAAATTACAAACACATTTAGAAAATAATTTATTATATATATATGTACATTCATAATAATATACATTTCCAAGATATTTTATGATTTTTATTCTGCTGTTACACGATATTCCGATTATTTCCATTGTAGAAGTTTATGTCATACAAGGCAAAAATCGTTTCTTTCTTTGGCATATTCGTTGACAAGAATTCAAGGTATTTGTTAAGACATACTTTTGAATCGAATATCTGTGCAAATGTCTCGCACAAAAGATTCTTTCCAGACACGTCAAAGATGACATTATCTGAACACCAAACACGGAATTGTAATATTTACATATGTAATTCCTGTACAAGCGTGCGATGAATTTCATTGATAAAGTGGACAAAAATAGCATGTTTACATGAAAAAAAAATACACAAAAAGTCAAACTCTGCCGATTGAATACGTGATTTTGCTTGCTTATTTCGTTATATTTAAGGATTTTTATCTCGGTTCATTTATTCTGTTAAGGGGTTTAAAAAAGTTGAATTCAGGATGTGCGATATATAAATTTATGTTGTGTTTAAAATTAATGATAGACTAAAAAGTGAATTGAGCCAAAATGTGTTTAAAAAAAATGAGTAAATTGCAATATGAAGAATATTCTACATGTCTTAAAGTATCGCAAAAATGACGTAAACTTGGTAAATACACACTGCAGTAGTGTTTTCTCTCAAATAAAAATATATAATCCAAAAAAGACGTGATTGTACTTAGAAGTCTAAAAGAAAAGTTTTGCCATTTTTCTACTTGGCTCACTTGACTTTTCAAGGGTTCAAACAGCCCCATAGGCGAGCGGTAACGGTTACAGCAGACACGTGTAAAGTTTTTAGTAGAAATCCTGTATTATAAAAACTAAGAAATTGATTAAATAATACATTTTTTTACCACATAACTAATTAGCAAGAATAATAAATGACATCGAATCGATGGAAAGATGACCATAAACAACGAATTAATAAATTCTTGTAGAGATGTGAATTAAATAGCGGTGCAATGCTCGAGTCTTCGAATAGTTAAGGGCAGGGGGAAATGAAGATTAATCTTGATATATTATACATTAAACAGAGTACTAACACGCATTATCACTTCACTTTTATTCAACGATGATTTACAAGTTTAATTAAATGGAATTGTAAATATGTTTTTGGTAATATAAATATACTTACACACAAGTAACTCGCGAGTAGTCTTTTGGCCATGACTGCTCTAAAACTCTATCCTACTCAATTGAAGACTCAAAAGCTTAAATTCCTAAAAAACTTTTAAAGATTTAAAACTATAGACATATAATATATTTCTTATGTTTGCATTACTATCTACCCCCACCTATGATGTGTTTTTCCATTACTTTTAGTGTGTAAACTATCAATGCTTGTCATGAGCGAAATCGGTTCTGATTATTTAAATTTTGGTGGAAGTAGTACAAATTAGTAATTTATTTTAAAAATATTTTTCTATCAGTAATTAAGACGTAAAATAATATTTTTTTATTTCTCCACAATACATTTTTATCATGGTTAAAACCGAAAATCTAAAATCTAATGTTTTTAGAGTCGTGGATGAAAAAAAATTTGGACAGTTTGAACTTCAAATCTGTCTATTTTTTGTATTTGAATACAAAAAATAGACAGATTTGAAGGCCCTGAATATATCGGATAAAATCAAGTCTGAATTTCTCGTTAGAACTGTGTATGTGCTTATTTTCCACGAAATGGTAGCTCGTTTTTATTTCGGCAATTTGTGTTGAGTACGAGTAATTTCGATTCATTTTCAACTCTGTATTTTTTGAAAACCAATAATAATAAAAATATTCGACGGAAATAAAAGTACCTAGCACACCGTATTTTGTCTATTATTATGATAATTTTATTACATGCAGTGGAAAATATACATTTATTGACGATCGTGAATTAATATTTCAGATGGTGTTTGCTTAGTTAATCCAAACGTCGTGGCTGATTTATAGGACCATAAAATTACGTTCCAATGCCGTTATAGAGTACACACACTATATTTTATAGTTTTTTTTTTAATTAGGTTGCCTAAATATTTAGATATTTGTATTCACAAGTATTCATGTCTGTTGTATTTAAATAGATATTACAATCATTTAAAATTTCTACTGAAGGTGCTTGGTGGAATTTCAATATTAAATTTAAATCGTTCAAATTATAAAGCAGCAATGTGTTCCAACCCTAGGTTTATTAAATATTTTGATGCTAAGGTACATATGAAGTCTTGCATTTTTAAAAGTATTTTTATGTCTTTGGGTTGATACTTAGCAGTTTTCTTTATTTATGTCATTAACTTATTAACGTAATTTACTATTATGTTTGGCAGTCGTTTCAGTCTTATTACGTCCATAATATACCGTTCTTCACGCACATGTTTCTCGGGCTAGCTTTCTCCAATTATTCAAATTCAGTTTCCTTGAAAGCTCTTGGTGATGTCCATAAATCATACAATATCACGATATCTTCCGTCGTTAGCCCAGAAATCAAATTCATATTAAAATAAGCTCATAAACCTTGTATATATCTTTTGATAACTCATATCTTACAACCCCAACTAAATATTCTGTCCAACTAAATATTCTCGCTCTTTTATACAAACGCTGTATAATTATATGTCTGCTAATATAATATATATAAAAAAACATTTTATAACAGTGGATCGGCGATTCTTGTAAATTTTTATTTTATAATTATTTACAATCAAGAATAATTTATTAATACGTTCATTTATAGCGCACTGTAATGCTGAAAATAAGCCGTCAAAGTTTGAAGTGGCATTTCACGTGTTGTAAAAGAGTCATTGAACCGAATGTCATTTGAAAAGTCACTTGAATTTTTATATTTTCACCATTTTTTTGTGAATTTTATAAAAATCATAACAGCACGTCTAAATCTGTAAAAAGTTTGTCCTTACATTGAAATATATAGAATTTTATTAGTAAGATACAAAAATATGTAATGTTTTCGAAGATCATTTTTTATATGAAATTAATATTGATAACTTTGTTATTTTAAATTTGTATAACAAAAAAAATGATTCTCAATGAGGTAAAAAATGTGTTTAAAAAACATTTTTTTATACAACATTTGTAATAGCAAAGTTATCAATTTTAATTCTTTAACAATAATTCTTTGAGATAAAATCGTTTTATACGAATATCCCTTAAGGGCGATACGATAGTCCGATTAAAATATATTATATATATTAAAATTTATAAATAAAAAACGCCATCAACTAAAATTAAATAGTATATACAATAACGTTTTAAATAAGTTATTTTCTTTTTAAGGGTTGGTAAAAAGTTTTCATTTATAACATAGCAAAAGAAAAAATACTTTCAAGACTTCGGTTGTTGGTTTATACAAGTGCTTCGCATTACTTATGTACGAACGATTATATAATGTTTCGGAATCAAAATTTCATTTTAATAATTTGAATATCTTATCCTTATTTTTTTTTCTTTCAAAGCTTTATTAGAAAAAGTTGGAGAATGAAAATATTCATAATGCGAAAGAAAACAAAGAATGAAAAATACATTATAAAATAGAACATGTGAACTTTGTATATTCGATAGTTTAAAAATAATCAAGAAAAAACGTTAATCATCTCTCTCTAGTGGTAAAAGCTTTTCCCTTGCAACTTTTATATCATTTCGCATTAAAGTGCCCGCAATATAAATACTAAACATTTTTTCCAAACTTTAAATTTGAAATATTGAAAATTGATATTTTTCGAGAACCCGAATATTTTAAGAAACCCAAAATATTTGGCGCATTGTCAATTATGACCTTTTTCAGATATTTTTTCTTACATAATATTGACTGTGAAAAGGAAAAAGGACGTAACCCTCCATTTTCCAAAACAGCTTTTTTTCGATAATCACAATGTATACAACTTGAAACAGATTCTATCAAAAGGATGGCAACTGAAAATGCCGAATTAGTATCTAAATTTAGCTTTTAAGTTTGAAAAAAGAAAGGCTTATGAAAATTGCAACCAGGAAAAAGGACATAAAAAAAGGTTTTTCTTGAACAATTTATTAAATTAATATTAGGCTAAGTCAATAAAAAACCAATGTATCAGTCACCGTGCACTTCAGTGTTGTGTACATATATTTCATAATTTGCTTTTAGCCTAAAATCATCAAAAGACGTTTTTCGTGTCTCTTGTAAAATTTGATATGTGTGGGTTACGTCCTTTTTCCATTCCACAGTCGATATTTCAACAATGGAATGTTCATAGAGGAGTTAATTATTGGACTTTTAAAAAAAAATTATCCAGGTCCGCTCCCAATGTAGATCATATGGCTTCCTAATCTCAACATATTTTTTTTCTACGAGAACTGTTTGTTACTCAGTCGCTCAACCTCACTATTTTTCAAAGGAAAGGTATCGAAAAAGGTATGGAAAGAAGGATAAGGCTAGAACAGGACTAGTGATTGGTTAATCGCTATTGCTACACCCAGATAATAAAGGATCAGAAGGATGGTAGAAGAGGAAATGATATGAATTGACATCACAAACACCCAGTTTTCCATCACAATTTTGAATTGAATAATTCTCAAATTCACTGTGGTCTGACCGGGAATCGACTCCAGACCTGCGTGATCGGTAGAGCAAACTCTAACCGACTGGGCCACTGCAGGTGACAAAAAATCCCAAGTAATTTACTAAGAAAAAATTGTCTCAAAAATTCACCATAAAATATTATTGACGGTGAAGATTAAATCAAAAAATTACCACGATATCTCACAAAATTTCGTGACAAAAATCACAAACGCTTATGAATATTAGATCTAAAACGGTTGTTGTAACATAAAAATAGCACATAGAGGTTACATTGAATAATAGGATTTTATTCCCAATACGTTAATTTCGTTTGCGGCATTTAACAGATAAATTTATTTTGTATTATCGGCATTGAAAAGGTCAATGTGTACAATTAACAAAATAAGCTCTCGAGAAAAGCTTCCGTACATCTATTTATAATTTTGTTTTTCTATCTAATGCAGCCTTGCACTTATCGTGGGAGTTGTGGCAATTTTCCTGAGAGCAAATTCCTGTATGAGTTTATTATGGCATTAACTTGAACAGTGGATGCTAAAGTATTGCTTAAGGCAGCGATTTCCAAACGTAGAGACGCGCCTCTCTAGGGATGCGTAGGCTATAGCCAAGGGAACCGCGAAAAAAATTCACATTCATAACATATAAATAAATAAATATATAGAAATAAATAAAATGTTATATCGTAACGTCACAGTAAGACATCAGTGAATAATTGCACATTTTAAACATTTCTTTACATTCAATTGAATTAATTCCTATTAAATCTTTTACACGGAGTGGAGAAATTTAAAAAGTGGCATGCTACAACGCTCTGGTTAGCAAATGTACAAAAAATTTAAGCTATATAAATAAAACTTACAAAAAATGAGTTAATCATGTTTTCATAATCAGAAAAAAATCTAGGCCAGAGTAAATATTCAAGCGAACGAAATCGAAGATCTTAATTTCTCTTCAAAGTTTGGGTGAATACAGAATCCATATGTCGATAATTACGATGATAAATTTCTACTGACAACCAATGAAAAATAATAATTGATATAATTATCATGATTTTGGGCACTGGTTACAATGATAACCAAATAATAAGACAACTCAATAGTAGTAAAAGAGCTACGAAAGGTACTTTCTTCAGTGTTTGCGAAATTTTATTAACTTTGTGATAATTAACAATTATATCCATCGTAAAAACTTTTTATTAACATATTATGTAAATTGTGATTTTTTTATTAATACGTTATTTTATCATTAAAAACGTGTCGATTATAATATGCAGTTTAAAGTGGTGAGGTGCGACAATTTTCTTTTTTGAAAGCGAGGCGTAACATAAAGATTGGAAACCACTGGCTTAAGGGTAAGGCCAAATAAGGATCTTGGTAAATATTCAACAAACGAATCTTCCCTGATCGAAGGATAAATGTATTACGTTATATGTGTAAATTTATCCTTCGATCGGGGAATTAGAAGCTTTTATAAAAGTGCATTGTTTTTGATAATATATAATATAACGCTAAAGGTTGTTATTTATTAGAAGGCACGACACCATAAAAAAATCGTATAACACATTGAAGCTGCTTTTAAAAAATCTTGTATTGATTTTTCAGTTATTTTTTTTAGGTTATATTGGTTATATAGGCCCATTAGAGGTGAAGTAAGCCAAGTGGTATTTTAGAAAAGTATAAGCTAAATGTGTTGTAATATTCTACACGTCTTAAAGTATAGTAAAAGTGATTTAACCTCAATTAATACACATTGCAATAGTGTTATCTTCGTAAAATAAAAATATGCAATCCACGAAAACACCAAATAAAGACGTAATTGTATGTCCAAGAAAAAAGTGTTACCATTTTATTAGTTGGGTCACTTCACCTCTCGAGGGCCTAATTGATCTTCTTGTATACTTTTCAATACTTCATAATTTGAAAAACAAAGCGTAGAGAGATCGACTAACTTATTGTTAGTTAACTAGTACTTTTTAACTTGTATAACATATTATTAACGCTCATTTTCTGGTTTACTCTACAAAGATAATTCGGTAGACTGAATTCTGTAATTAAAGTAATTTCTGAATTGCATGCAGTTGTATAATTTCAAAGAGTCAGCCACTTCAAATCTTAGTTAAAGTTATATAATTCCATGAAAGCTTTATAGCTAAATGATACACCAAAAATTGTATGGATAAATTAATTTAGACGTCCAGATACCAAGTAGGTAGAAACTGTTTTTGGATTTTATTAATAGTCCCATATTTATTTTGGACGACTTATTTTTAGGACACTTCTTTGTTTAAAGAATGCAAATATATTATGGTATTTAAATGAAAGCGCGCTCACGAATTAAGTATATTTAATATTTAAAAAAATTAATCTAATCGATTAAAATTAAAATAAAGTGAATGACTTAATGTTTTATATTTTGAAAGGGTCAATATTTGAATTTATTTTAAAATTTCGCAACATGGCTGAACTGTTTATATGTGTATTTCAAAGTAATATATCATCGATAAATTAATTTAAAAGCGTCTAGAATACACGGTATTTTTGAAATGCAAAATAGTGCTTTCAATATATTTCTGAAATTCACATTAAATTCTACTATCTATATGCCAATTGATTGTTTATTTTATTATGAATTAAGTTGTATATAAATCAAGAATTAATAATTGTGGAATAAGCCAATTAAATAAAATGACCACGCGAGGTAAATAAATATACTTTTATTATATTTAATTGGACTGATTTACCGAGTCGAGTTTATTGCAACTATAATATGCAAAATTACTCAAATAAAATGCCAGGAAATTGTATATTTCAAAGTTTTTTAATCGATATTTATAAATAAGTATTATATTGAGTTACTTGATATAAAAAAAAAACGTATGAACAGTAAAAATTCTTTTCTATTTGTATAACCGAAGCTCTTCAACGAGTAAAATATCGAAATATTGTATAGTTTTAGAATATATAAATATAATATTTTCCCAGATTTAAAAAATTGAAGCAGTGCGCTTATGTCTTGTTATATATAATATATATGTCCGGACGAATTAAATTTTCATTTTGACGTATTTTTTTTATATTGAAGCGTCTTTTTAAGTCTAAAAAAAGAGATTGTTTAATGAAATATAATGATTGAAGTATTTTCATGTTTTGTGTTATACAACATATTAATTCGAGTTACATATTTTCAGAGTTATGACAATTTTGGTTTGTTTGTTGCTCAAAAAATAATGAAATTAAAATAAAAATTGACAGTTTTTAGAACTTGGCACATAAAGTTTTTTTATAATGCGAATTTTCAAATTAAAATATTAAAGATAAATAACTTTGATAGTATTGTTTCAAAGAACGGTTAAAAATATCCAAATATGTATTAAAAATATTACATACAAGAAAATCTTTTTTGATCTGTGACAGAAACGGTTCATTGTATAATTACTTCACGTAGATTGACGAGCGAGTAGCTGTATTAAAATGTCGTGAAAAACAAATTGACAATTCTGACGTTCATAAAAAAAGAGAGAATACTTTTTTAGGTCATTCGATCAGATTTCTTTTTACGACTACGTTAAATTTGTGGAATTTTTAATTTTACGGTGACTTTTAATTTGCAATATCTCTGCCATTTGCGGTACCATTTTATATTTGCTAATATTTACAAACTTAATTGTAATACATTGCTTAGTAATTTGGTAGAATAATGAAATATTACATCTTTTTACGATTGGTCTGATTTTAAAGCTTATAACTGTATAGATATATGTTATGAAACACTTGCCTTTAAAATTCTCTCCAATCGATTAAATACAATTGTTGATAAAAATGTTTTTTTAATCGTCACATGTCATCGTTTCAAATGTGAAATAAATTGATTTCAAACACAATATAATCAGATGTAAGAGACTCCCTTTTAATATAAAAAAAACAAATCAATACGGTTATCATGGTCCCTATCAACTCAATTTGTAGAAAATCTCGGTTTTGTGTGTAAAATAATGATTTATTTTCTGTATAATAAAAGCAAAGTTTACTCAAAAAAGTCAATGCAATAATATCCAAGACTATCCTTGGATAATTTAATTTTATAAAACCTGTAATGAAAGAAACGATAAATAATCTCAAATCAACTTATAAGATAAAACGCATAACATACACCTGTGATAAACACCTTTAATATTAATCAGATTAAGTTTGCTAGGACGTGAACTTTCCATCAATTACTAGACCATAAAATACAGTGAATTCAGTATGCGAATGCATTTTATTTGGTCTATTAAATGAATAATATATATATTCATCAGCATTGGTTTATATTAGGTGTACATATTCCACAAATGCCTGTCATGTTTTTTTAAATTAAAATAAACATTATAAAACCAACTTTTTAGTGCATTTCAATTGTTTATGTAAATGATACTTTTTACGGAATAGTTACTTTTTGTAAATAAAATTTTACTGGGAGAAACACAATTTACACAGCGTTTTGTCATATAAAATAAAAGATTGATATTAAAATAACATTATGCAAACATCAGTGTTTTAAAGTAACAAAGAATTCAATTTCATTATATTATATTATTTATGTAGGTACACCATTCATTATGTGCTGCTAATCAAAATATTTCTTGTAAAAATCGTGTTATCTATTCAATTTTAAGCCCCAAACTGAATAACGGCGACCGAAAAAAGCAAAAATGAAAGGAAATTGATATTTGCAAGGCACAACCTGTCGCCTTTCATAACGTTGAATCTGATTAAACATTTTGTGAATGCTTTGGGGTAGAAAATTTGACGATGGCATCCCTAATTTTAAACGAACACCGCCGGCTAACGGTTACATAATTTTATTTTATTAAATGCAATCGAAATATATTGCCGATAATACGAATTTTATATGCTAATAATAAAGTAAAATTTTTGGAATCATGCAAAATACCAAAATATGTTATGTTAAAAAAAAAAATGGTTTAAATTAAAAGCAAACCTAGCTCTAGTTTTACATGTTTCTTGCTTTACACAGTTTTAATTTTAGCTCCGAAAAATCTTGCTTTGTTGACTTGATTTTATCAAAAATTGCGTAGACAAGTATGAAGAGATTTACAAAAATTCTAAAAAGATAGACAAACACAGATGATTTTGATGTGGTTGACGTGATATTTAAAAATTTCGTTTAACACGGTGATCGAGCTTAACTGTGTTAAAATAGGGACGAGTGTAATTGATACTTCAATCATAATTAAAAATATATTTATTTATTTATTGTTTAAAAAATCAATGTAATGTAATGACATTACAGCTAACGCCAATTCGCCATCCACTTGACATAATGAAAAAAAAACATAATAAATCAAAATAATATTATTATCAAAATATAATTATGTGTTATTAGAAAAAGAATAAATGGCATACTTAAGATACAATACATCAATTTTCGCTCTAATTTACTATTACAAATTATGATTTTATTTTAATTAGTAAAACAACTTTAAATAATAACTTTGATTTGAGATTTAAAATAAAAATTGAACCGACTGGAATAGATAGCTAGCCCATTACGTATTTTTACAGTAACAAATCAAGTAAAACATTTGAACATTTTATTACATAAATAGAAATCATAATCAACAAGGCAACAAAAATCTATAAAATAGAATGACTGACAATCTAATTTACGTATCAAAATATTTGTTGCGTTATTTATATATATGCACAGTGGAGATGTTTTTATAATGTTAGATACGTAGCATTTTTACGTCAATGACAACAACAGTCAGCATCAATTTTAATTACAATGCATTCGAGGTGGTGAAAATATGTGTCAATGTTGACAATACAAGCTTAGATTAATGGTGTTTACGTCTGTAAATACGTCAGAACTTTTAAGAGCGCGCCGCTTGGTGATTTGACATGCACATCAAAAGCGGATTATTCCTACATTTAAAATATTAAATTAACGTGAATTTTACTAATCAAAGATAGCGTCGCTGGAAGTCGTACAAATTACTTTTAATGTGTTTTACTAATTAAATATAGCATCGCTAGAAGTCGTACAAACTACTTTTAATGTGTTGACCCTCAATAAATTATTGGTGGATAGATTATGTTAGTAAAAAATAGTTAAAATATTTTTCGTATAATTTTCAAAACTTCATTTTCAGTTGATGAGATATTCAAGATTAAATCAGGAGTGCTTAGTATTACTATAAACAATAATGTAAAAGGAACTACATCTTTAAATATATTATATAACAATGAATGTTTGTTTGTTCGTACTTTATGCGTTGCCACACCGCTCATCCGATTATAATAAAATTTTGATAAACTTTTTGGTTGTACTTCTGGAAAGGGTATAAGCAGATTAAAATTAACTTACAGTAGGTCCTTTATAAAAAAACAATGTTTGTATGTCTACCGAAAGACAATCAAACAGCATTCAGACAATTCAAATTTGACGTTCGATTGTTTGTATTAAAAAATTCTAAATTTTGAAATTCCGTTCAAATTTGTTCCGTGCATTAGGTGTGATTATTATTTTATATTTTATGCGTTGCCACATCGCTCATTCGATTGCAATAAAGGCATATTAAAATTAACTTACAGTTGGCCTTATATATAAAAATCAATGTTTTTATGTCTGCCATACAGTTTTTGACAACGTATGCTTACACTTGCGCGAAGGTTATAGTACAATTAATTTACAGTAGGTGGCGCGTGTGTTGTACCATAGACAATCGGCAGCAAACGTCAAACGTCAAATAGACAGAAAAAGAAAACATGCACTTCAATAAACACAAACACTTTCTTTCTTTGAGTGGCATTGCAACGCTTGCCGGGAACCGGCTAGTATTTCATAAAACAGACAACTCTCCCCCAAACTACTGCACTCGTTGTAGTATTACCTATTTAAACGAAAGTGTAGTTTTGTTAACAAAATCTTTTACATGTGTTTGCCTTATTTGTGTCACGTATAGATTTAAAAATAAAACATATTTTAATTACTCAAAATCTTACTTCTTATATTGCAAAATATTTTTAGTGATAATTAATGTGACAATGATAAATTATTCTGCCAAAAACATCAAGAATAACTTAACTATTTTTCGAAGTAAATTAATTACTCAATTTATAAAATTTTCATTGTTGCTTTGTAACTTCACAAGTTTTAAATTTGAAAGATGCTATCAGATGATTTAATTAACGGAACGTACATTATTTTATAATAATTGTGTCTTTGAAAATAGGAAAACTTTAAACATTACCGAGACAAATTTACTAATCTTTAAAATTGTGATTGTTACCTTTTTCGTAAAATGAATTGGCTTAATCTATCTTAATTATGAAACTGCGTGGAATGGCCTCGTCAAAAATATTTAGTTTTGTAATTGCATAGATTTCATGTTCAATGAAGTATAAAAGTTATTAAGAGTCTTACGACTGATAAATATTGATAGTTTATAGTACAATTATAATTTAAAAAACAAACTTAATAAAATAATACTGATAAGAATATATATTTATTGATTTGGCATTCACTTGGTAGAACTCCATTTTAATTCTGAATTCAGAACTATAGTTCTGACGATGGCGTAAGCCGAAATAGCTATCAACCTTTAACTTAAAAAAAAACTGTAGAACTAAAATACCTTGATATTTTACCCTATACTGATAAGAATAGTTCAAAAAAACAATTGTTTTTCATCATCTTTTTCGAATGAATACTTTCAAAAATTACATGAGCGTTAATAGTTCTTCATAATTATAATTATAAATATATTATTATAAATATATATATATATTTATTGATGTCTGCTCCTAATGTGGGGAATATGGCCTCCCAATGGAGGTATTTAAACGGAACTTTTTCTACAAGAACTGTTTGTTACTCAGTTGCTCAACCTCTCTTTTTCCAAAGAGAGTAGTAGGCATAGAAGTATAAGGCAGGGACATGATTAGTGGTTAACTAATCGCTCTCACTACGCCTAGTTATTGAAGGATTGAAAATGTGGAAGGGAGTTTTTAGACATCACAAACACCCATGCCTTCGAACGAAAATCGATAAATCAATCGAATAAATGCTGTTCGTACTAGGACTCGAACTCATGAGATTCGGCGCGGAAGCAAGCAACGCTAAATGCTGCGCCATAGAACCCGCATATACATATCGACTGTGGAAAGGAAAAAGGACGTAACTCTCAGTTTTTCCAAAACAGCTTTTTTCGATAATCACAATGTATACAACTCGACACACGTTCTATCAAAAGGATGGAAGCTGAAAATGCCGAATTAGTATCTAAATTTAGCTTTTAAGTTTGAAAAAAGAAAGGCTTGTGAAAATTGCAACCAGGAAAAAGGACATAAAAAAAGGTTTTTCTTGAACAATTTATTAAATTAATATTAGGCTAAGTCAATAAAAAACCAGTGTATCAGTCACCGTGCACTTCAGTGTTGTGTACATATATTTCATAATTTGCTTTTAGCCTAAAATCATTAAAAGACGTTTTTTGTGTCTCCTGTAAAATTTGATATGCGTGGGTTACGTCCTTTTTTCTTTCTACAGTCGTTATATATACATGCTAAATCAAACATTAATTTTTATATCGACGCACAGTTCTAAAAAAAATGTATTACTTTTATCTGTATGCGTGTTGATATAACATGCTGAAATAATTCGTTTTTTTCCAACATGTTAACAATAAATTACACCATAAATGGCGAAATTTCTTTTTTTCTTTATCTTCTTTACCTGATTGATAAAAAATTCAATATGATGTTAACTTGTTCATTCATATCTAGAAACCTAATAATGGTCAACAGATAATTTATACATTATTGCAGCAGATGCAGGAAAAAATATTGATTCAAACAGGCACGTATAGATTTTTGAAGCCATTCTCTTTCTTGTTGAGTGGTAATACGTTTATTCTTATCTATATTTAGAAAATGAAAAATTCTGTAAAGAAGCACAGATGAACACTTATTGTAAGTGTTCACAAAACAAAATTGTTCATTTATTTTGAGGAAATGTACGTAATGTGATTTAATATTCGAAGAGTTTACTTTTCCTTGTTCAAATCTTAACTGAATTTTGAGAGTGACTTTCTGACAAAAAATGGGCACAAAATCGATTGTTAATTTTCTCTAATGAATGTTTAATGAAATATTGATCTGATTTTTGACAAAATGACAATGATAGAGTAACTCAACAGGAAATTGCAGAATGGTCAAATTGCAAGGTTGTTAAATTGATTATTATTCATTAAATGTGTGTTCAAAAATCAACCACGTAAATTAGTAAAAAGTTCATGATCGGAATCTTGGAAAAGGTTGAAGTCGAATAATATTGGATTGTGAAAACTTTTAACTAGAAGTATCGCGAAGTCTTTAAAATATAATTTTATATTTTCTTAACATTTCCAATTAAAAACTTTCAATGTAAATATTGATTGATACAATTCTTTGGTTCTGTTCTCTTTGTGAGTAGACATTTATGAGCAAATATTTTACCGATCGTTCAGTCACGCCTACATATATTCCAATGCTCTATTCGAAATATTTATTATATATTATTAAATACCAAAATAGCTCACGCAATATTCCAGTAAATACGCATTTTATCTTGTAGATTTTATTCGACTCCTGCGGGCATTCACGCATTTCAAGTTATTGTTTTTGATAGCTGAATATGAATTTCAAATAATATTAAGATAATATATATTCACGCGTGGGAGTTTCCTTTATATCTAACAACAAAAAATGTATTATGCTTTTCATACTATTTAATTATGTTAAAAAATCAAAAAAAATTCAAAAATTATTAAAAAACTTAATCGGTCTAAATTGAATCAACTATAAGTCGAATATTTTTTTAAATTTTCCACTCCGTTAGTTTTTCTCTAAATAATAAAGTTAGCTAAATACTAGTCCCGTCCTAGCTTTATCTTTATATCACCTATTCTGGTTGAAAACAAGAGTTGTTAAGTGACTGGTTAACAATCAGTTTTAGTAAGAAAACTTTTCGTGAGATAAGCTTGGAGTCCGGAGCTTAGGAATCCATATGTTTCAAATTGGTAGCGGATATGATAAAATAATTTCTTTCGATAAAATTAGCTGCTTAAATTAAGTATTTATAAACTATTAAACATTAAACAAACTATAATCTTATAACTTGATTCACATGTATGTTTGCTATTTCAACGACGTTTGAAATTTAAAAATCGTACATTATTTGTAATTTATTGATACACAGTTCACGAAAATACAATTAAACATTTACTTTCATACATCGTTTTAAAATATTTTTTGCAGTTAGTTTTTTATACATTTTGACAAAAATGGTATATTATATTAGATTCATGAGAAAGCGAATTCGAAATTTATTAAAAAGATGTTTCATGGTATGCTACACTGTGACTTATATAAGCTGGCCGATGCGGGATTGTGGCCGTTTAAAGAACTAAAATTTTATATAACTCCTTCACATCCCATTCACATTTTTTTAATAAGCATACGCGTAATATCTATCACAAAGTGTTATCACGACGAAGAGAATCTGAACTATGTATTGTGATTCAAAAGGTGCCAACTTCTATTTTCTACAACTAGGTGATTTTTTTAACACACTGACAAGGTTTTTGTGCAGAAAACATCGTCTCAGTAGGTTTCTGAATGTAATTAAAAATTAGCAAATACGATTTTTTATTATGCTAAAGAAGAACCCAAGTAAGTTTATGACGTATATTTTTTTTTATATAAAATTAATGGAGATTTAATTGAGCAAAGTGAAACCAGTTCACGTGGACGTCATATGCATTGAAAAGCAAATTATATTACATATCCCTTTCCATATGATATACCCATACATATACATTCATGTACATATATGCAATAAAGAATTAAACTGAAAATAGTAATTTTCATGATGGTTGAACTAAAGGTTGTGTTTTAAATTATTAATTATTTTTTAAAAGAAAAATAAAATTTATAGAAGGTTATCAAGCAGGTCTGCTCCCAGCCTATGGTAATAATTGAAAAAAAATATCTACAAATTTAGTGATGTACATATATTAAGATATATTTCTTTTCACCTTGTTTGTGTCAAGGTGTCTTGCGTGATTTACAATACTATGCGCTAGACATTGGCGTATTTTCACGCAATAAACAAGACCATCATAAATCACGAATATATATTTATAATGTATAAAAATAAGACATTGGATAAATAAAAATGGGATAATTTACTGGTTGCAGTAAATATAAATTACTCGGAAGAGCTTTCTTGTTCATGAACCCGAATTTTCCAATATTTTTAGAAATATAAATATAAAAACATGTAAATTTCATTAGAAGTTTTTTTTATGTTTAAACAATGATTTTTGATTATTGATTATAACATTTAGAAATATGAATGTAATTCAAATCGAATCATTTCCATAAAATTTTATTGTATTGCTATTGAAAATTAAATTAATTGAATTGAATATTGCCACTCCTAGCTCGGAGCATATGTACACGTAATGGAGCATAAAAAAATACTTACAGTCTCCCAATCTCTCTTTTTAAGAATGTTAGGAAAATATTATTGTATTAAAAAAACATATTATAGTTACTTTTAAGGTGCTCACTGACAACTCGTGGTGGAAAGGAATTATAATAAAAAAATATCACTTTTTTATTAATTCTGTATTATTATCGACTGATAAGATTATTAGCGAAGCAGGTTCATTTATAAAAAAATAAGGTTAAGCTGCTTGTTTTTAATCTTTTATGTTGTCCTCCCTGAAATTAGAACCTATGCAATGTCAAAATAAATGGAAAATGGCACGTGAGCTTATCAGTCCTGCGGATGCAAAAAAGTTTGATGATGTCAGAAAATGAACATACAGATGCAATTATTATAAATAATTTCTTTTCAACAAAACAGTTTGTTTTAAATTATCTCAAAACGCCCAAATGTAAAATAGATCATTATTGGAAGAGCTGCTTTTATTTTACCATCTATATATTAATCTATATATTAATAGTCGATAATGTCCGTCCGTCCGTCCGTCCGTCTGTAAATTGTCCCCGATTTTCCCTCTCCCTGCACCTCCCCCTCTTCCAACCCAACCAATCATTTTTTCTCTAAAATACATTGTTTATGCTTTCGATGGATTCGTTGGTAACTTTGTGGAAGTTCATTTTAATATAAAATATAAAATAACTTAGATTATTCCACGTATTGTGCTACAAACTGTGACACGTTTTTTGCCTCTTTCAGAGGCATCTTCAGACTGACTTACTTTTACTTACTTACTGAAAGTAAGTCTGTCTGAGGATGCCTCTGAAATAGGCGAAACACGTGTCACAGTTTGTAACACAATACGTGGAATAATCTAAGTTATTTTGTATTACTTTTTTATGCTTATTTATTTAATAAACTTTTACATAAAATTAAAAGTTGATGACAGTTCCCACAAAAAATAATTAAAAACGTAATTGCACTTAAAAGTCATATGGAAAAGTTTCACCATTTTTAGTTCACTTTTGGTTCACAGTTTGGTTCACTTCAACTCTTAAAGACTCATATATTCTTAGAAATAACCTCCGTTTGGCGAATTAGTAAAGTTAATTTATTCTGATTAATTTGATAAATATGCATTTGATTGTTACATGACGGATTTTTTTTTTTTTATAATACTAAAAAATCCTCCAGTTGGGGCCAACGGGCTTACAGCTAGTAATATTTAAATTACCATACCAAACAATTCATATTTTGCATTTTTAAGCCTGATATTGAAATTTTCTAAGCTGAGTAAAACAGTGACTCAACTGTAGTGTAGCAACCGTTCGGTTAAAAGCTCAGCTTTCACGACGTAAGTAGTATTTTTTTTTTAATTTTGTATTTACAAATAAGACATTGACCTGTGATTAATTTTTCCTTTGTCAGTCAAAAAAAAATTATATGTTTATCAAAATATTCCTCTGAGAGATTAAATTTAACTTAACTCTGAAACGGATTAACTGTAAACTGAATATAGTTTGTTTGACTAACCTTTTGTGTTTATTTAACTGCACGTGTGTGAAATATTTTGCCATATGAAGCTCGAGAAGTAACTTATTTATTCACAACTATGTGTACAGCTCCTTTTCCTTGTTTATATTTACAGTAGACGCCACTCTACAAACACAACTTCCACCACATCAAAATGTCGTTTACAATATATGACATCAAAGTGTATGTTCTAATTATATATTATAGTAAATTTCGATTTCAAAATGGAATATTGATTTGACACAAAAACAGTTCAATGTCAAAATAATTAACGTTCAGTGTTTGTCACGATTGAGATAAAATAGAAATAGTGTTCGTCTGCATTAAATTGTTATGCTATAAAATTATTGTACACACAGTTTGTAATCTAAATCTACCATTTTGCAGAAGAGCTATTAAGTTTTAAGAAAAAATATAAAAAGAGATGTAGTTTGGATAACAATGATATTGTTATGATCGATTATATCGTATTTTAAATGTGATTAAACAAAGTAAAAGTTTTTTTTCTGCCACTATTTAAGTTAAATTCCAGCTACGTAGTCGAGTGGCTGACTACGTTGGCTCCGGTTACGGACGTCACACGTTTGAATCCTTGTATAGAAAGTTTTTATAAATTGATTATTAATTGATTTTTTGATTTTTGTCCAAAGACATAGATGTATGTGATATCTTTAATTCCCTCCCATCTATCCTTTTAAAAAAGGCCATATCAAGACTGATAAACTAACCACTAATCCTGTTTTAGTCCTATCCTATTATCCTTACTCTCTTTTAAAAAAAAGTGGTTAAGCAATTGAGTAACAAGCAGTTATCGAAAGAACACTTGTATTGAGATAAATCCACAAGGACTCTATATATTCTATATTAGGATCGGGCATGGTAAAAAAAAATATATTAAATAAAATTTACGAATATAGACTGTATAATAATGTAAAGATATTAAATAATACAAATTTTATTACTGCATAATTTACCCAACAAATCAGTTAAAAATTCTCGCGATTAACGTAATTGATTCTGATAATTTGATGAAATTGTGTTACAAAATATACAACAGACGGAAACAGGTATTCTACTATCATGAAAACTGATAAAAAATAAATTAAAAGAATATTTCTGAACATTTATAATAATATAATAAATTTTAAATCTTTGCACAACACAAGAAGATAATAAAACTTCTTGGAGTAATACGTACAACTATTTATTTGTACTCGTACAAGTTTTCCTATTGCATATTGAAATTCTTTTCAGCAAACTATACTGCTTTGCAAGTAAAGTCTTGGGTAATTGCTCTCTTAACAATCCCACTTGAATATTTCAAGTACAGTCTTCACATGTCAAATTTTCCATATGTACGTATGCCTTTTCAAAACCATTCTAGTGTGAAATTTACTATAAATTTACTTTATTTGAACTCATGGAAAACCCGAAAGAAGCTGACCGTAAAATATACAAATCAATGATTGATTTTTATTTATTGTATTAAATATGGCTATTTTTTGAATTTCTATTACACCATGCCACTTAAAGTGTTCCTAGATGATAATTTTCATATATAAAAATAATTTTACATTTTTTGGTATGATAAATATGAATCCACGATTAGGGTGGAAACCGAAATCATTGTTAACCAAATGAAATAATATAACGATATTGATGAAGACTCAAGAGCCATGTTTAGGAATTTTAAAAAAATCCTAGCAACCAACTGAAATTCGTCTAATCTTGCAATGTTTTTACATCTTAGAGCATTTTCAGCAGAAAAAATATAAAAAGTGCTTTATTTTAAAATTGAATGCCTCTTCACCAAGTATTAACAGTGCACACCCTAAAAGTGAGCTTACTAGCTTTTAATCTTCTGTCTCAACTAAATAAGTTACCGCCGAAACCATCGAAAGTATTAAATAACAACCAGTTCTTTTAAAACAGCGTATGTTGAAATAAAAAGACTTCGTGTTATTTTTTAAATACATTAGGAGAAAAAATACTAAAAATAAATAAATAATAATATTACATAACTATAAAAACAATACACCTTTAGCCAATGAAATATTTTTATTTTTGTTAATCATATTTTTTTATTAGTATTGAGATATATCAACGAATTAATAGCATTGTTGGATTTTATGAATTTTCAATTTCTTAAACAAATTAAAAAAAGGTTTTTGCATTAAAACACGATTTTTATCTGATTTTATTAATAAGTTGCACCGTAAAGAATATTTGTATCCAGAAGCGTCCTCACAATTTTCTTTATAGATTATTATAAAAGAAGCAAAGTAAAAAGTTGACGTTTTACAAGTGAGAGAAAGTGACTTTGTTGTGGCTTTGAGTATTTTATTTTCCACAAGAGCAGACTCGTTTGTTGACGAGAGAAAATACACTTAATGCAATTTGCGTGTTTCTATACGGAGTCACTAGATGGCGTAGCACACGCCTCTGATTCAGAGAAATAATATAATCGGCATTTTAAAACCATGCCTCTGAAGGTTGTAATGCTTTGTAAGAAGAAAAGTAAGCTTTCGTAAAAGGCAGTGATGTACTATGTAGTACATACAAAAGCACATTCAAGTAATTCTTTAAAATGTTCCGTTATGCAATATTCTTTAGTATGCATTCACCATACGAGATGCAGTAAACTTTTACTGGATCACATAAACGTACAAATAAAAGAACATCGAATAAATTTTCAATACCATAAATACAAAAATCGTATTCAAGATAACGTATTGGTATTTCTAAAAGAGTATATCAACATAATTTTCAACCAAAACCTGTTTTTCATTTAATTACTATGGCATTTTATTTTGAAAGGAACATAATGTATGTGATAAAAAAGCAGCAGCAACTAAAGAATTGCTCTTTATACTTCCTGTTTTAGGATCAAATAAAGAGTGGCTAAAATAAAACCGGGTCGTGATAAACCTCACGAAGTCTAATTTCAGTACGAACATTATTTTTTCAATCAATTTATAGAGTTATGTTCTAAGGCATGAGTGTTTATGATGACGGAAAATTCCCTCGCACCCATTAACTCCTTAAATAACGTAATGAAGAGAGGGCTGTTAGTTTACCTTTTAGTTCTGTTCTGAGTGACAATTTTTTTAGCAGAAAAAAAACCGCTGTTGAGATATCTCCATTAGAAGGCCATATGCTTAACATTGAGAGCAGACAGAAAATACATACTACATGTATACATTTCGTTGGTCAAAAATTTATTCCAAATGTTACAAAATATCCACTAAATTTCGAGTATAGTTTGTCTTTTTACAATGTTTTCAAATTAAGAGGACGTTTTCAAAAATAAATTTAAACCTTATTAAGATGTAAGATTAAAATGGAATAATTTTGGGAATGTCCAAGTATTTCCTTGATCAACTGAATACGCTTGATTGGATTTTCTTTTTTGACTTTAAGTTGATGTGAAGTTGTCTATCAATTTGCAATCAGTTTTATGTTGAATAGTTGGACGAAATACGAAGTTATTTAACATAAACAACGACATCAAAATAGTCTGATACTTGACAAAGTTAGTGATTGGATTTATCAGCTTTTTAAGTACCTAAAAAACTAAACTTTAACCAATGAACAACAAGCCACTGAATTAAAATAAATATTTTAATTAATTTTAACTGCTAATGAAATGAATATTTAATAGTAAATTATTCAAGAATAAATATTGTATTATTTGAATACTATAGAATTCAGTGCCGCCTGTGTGGTCGAGTGGTCAACGTCGTTGGCTACCGCTACGGAGGGCACGGGTTCGAATCCCAGTACGTGCACTTTTATAAATTGATTTTTCAATCGATTTATGAATTTCTGTTAAAAGGCATGGATGTATGTGATGTCTTGAATTAAATCCTCTCACCCATCCTATCCTATGAACGGGGCGTATTGAGAACGATTATCTAACCACTAGTCCTGTCCTAGCCCTTTCCTTCTATTCCTATTCTCTTTGGAAAAAAGAGAGGTTGAGCAACTGAGCAACAATCAGTTCTCGTAGAAACACTTCTGTTGAGATAAACTCCATTAGGAGTCCATATGCTCCTGGGAGCGAAAATGGTAAAAAAAATATCAGTATCTATTAATAAAACAAGTTTAATTTAATATTCTCAAAAATCGTATATGTATATGTTTAAAAATGCACGAAGCTAGAAATTATGTATTTTATGTGCTCTATTTAAAAAACATTGTATAAAGTTTTAAGCTATCAGTACAAAATAGCAAAAACATATTTTCGATTGTTTTCATTACAAAGTATATGATTTGTCGTACTGTTCGATACAACACGACTACGCCGCGTAGAGGTGCTACGACGGAAGTTTCTTCTAAAATACTTATTTCTTTAAATTTAATTATACATTCAGGAGTATATAACTATCCCGTGATTTATTTTAAATGACGGTTGGAAAAATACTTCAAACAATAGCTATTGTGATATTAATACATTACCATCTATATAATAAAACAGAAAAAAACGATTTACAATATTTTATACTAAAACGTGTCTTGGATTACATATCGCTTTTGTTTTATTTAAAAAACTTAGTCAATGGCAATATTATCAGTTAAAAAATTAAATCAATAATTTATGTTTAGTGACTCAAAAGATTTTTGTTTTTATAATATTGCGTTGAGTAGGTGTTTTTTTTAGCGTTGGCTATGAGAAAAACATGCGGAAATTGTTTATCACAAAGTTTCACAGATCCTTTGTATATCATCCTGGAAACCTTATACATGCAAGTAACAAGATATTGGTATTTTCTTTATTTTAGTCTATTGTTTAGAACTCAATTACGACCATGAACAATAGATAAACTTGACAGTTTACCTACAGAGTTGTAGATAATAAGAAATTTGATGATAAAATAAATGTCATATAGGCAAGAAGCTAATCTACTTCCTTGTTATGATCCTGTATTCATTTATTATTTCCGTATTATCTCGAACAAAACGCGATTTTTAAAACTAAAATATTCGAGTAAAAAAACATTCACAGAGTATAGAAAAAAAAAATGAAGATTTGTTTATCCATGTCCACTCCCAAAGGAGGTATCTCAACGGATGTTTTCTACGACAACTGTTTGTTACTCATTCGCTCAACCTCTCTTTTTAATATAGTGTCGTAGAGAGTAGGGATAGAAGGAAACAGCTAGAACAGAATTAGTGGTTAACTAATCGCTCTCGCTACGGCCAGTTATCAAAGGATTGGAAAGGCGGTAACAAATTTTTAGACATCACAAACACCCATGCCTGCGAACATCCTCGACAGCCCAATCGACATATAAAAACGTATATAGCCTAGCAGTTAGCGTTGTTGGCTTCCATGTCAGATCTCACGGGATCGAGTCACAGTGCGAACAGATTTTTTTTGTAGAATATAAATATTTAAACAGATTTTTTCTATCCATATTTCATATTTTAATTATAGCAAGGACTATCTGACTTACTTCTGATGGTTTCGGCAGTAACTTTGTTGAAGTTCATTTTAATATAAAATTTTAATATAAAATACTATCTGACGTGTTTGGGAAAATTAATGGCATACAGATTTCTTCTTGCTGTTATTAGGATTTATCGCTTTTCAGCGCTTTCAATCATAGATTTCCCTTTTCAATCCCGCTATAAAAATAAAGGTCGCATAAATGAAACCACGTTAATTTCAAATAAATGCGGTATGTAATATAATTACGTAAAGTTATCTTCAGTGACAAATTAAATACTTTTTCTTTTATCATTATTCATGTAATAATCGAATATTGTTATGAGTTTTCCTTAAAGTATTCGATACCTGAGAGAAAATAACGTTAGCTGTAGGTGTTTGAACTTTTTAAAGTGGTAAACGATTGACGAAATAAAAAGTTTTTTTTATCGGTAGTTATTTGAAAATCATAATGAAAACACTATATTTATTTAGAGTTTTTGAAAAGGATTTCATTTTTGAAAACTTTTAGAACAGTTTCCATGTTATTAACCATTCAAGCAATGTGAATAAAAAAATCCACCGTATTACAAAATAGGTATCATTTAACTTGAGATGCTAGAAGACTTTACAGCTTAATTTTACGGTGGACGTTCATTAAAAGTCTCATCCAATTATCTTGAAGCTTAAAGAAATTATTAAAAGTTAACGTAGATGTGCTCTAAGCCATCAAAAATGATCATTTTTAATTGAGGCTATTATTTGCGAACCCAGTTCATTCTAAAATTGTTATACATGAACCATGAATGTAATTTAATAGATAAAAATAATTTTTGAAAGTATTTTTAGAAATCAGTCTCAAACATGGCTTGATAACATACAAAACTACAAAGTGATGTAAAATTAAAAATACTTTTAAAATGTACATTGTTTTTCATAATAAAATACAACTCACGTAATTTATGTGAATCGTAACCATAAATGAAATCACTTTTAGAGTGTTCATTGTCAATACTTGGTGGTAAGAAAAACACAATATTCCTTTGTACTTATTTTCACTTTTATTAACTAAGATGAGTTGTTAGAGGTGTTAAAAATTTTAATGTAATGTTAATTTAGAGTCACTTATTTATAATTTGTAAATTCTTTTCAATGCCAATTGTTTATTACACATTTTTATTTCAAATTGTTTTTGTATAAATAACACTGTTAAATTCTATTTCTTATCATAAAAGTGAAAATAAGTACAACGGAATATTGTTTTTTTTTTAAACAAATGAAATAATCATTGTCCTATTATAGAGGATAACAATTACAACATTATGATAAACTTGGAAGAACTGTATTGAATTTTGTCATTATTTTTAATACAAAAAATTCTAGCTATATTTAAAGAAAAGGGCTGTTAAACTATACTAATAACTGATTTTTCTTTTCCATTTCAGATATCTATGGACCATGAAAGACACCGGATAATTCAGTAAAAAACAAAAGCAATTAGCTCGCATTCGAAAATCAAAACATTCAAATACCACGATTTAAATAATGACATTTAAACAACCACCGTTTTAAAAGTAAAACAAAACAAAATGGAGTTACCATACGTCGCGCCGGAGCTTTTAGGCGAGATCGATTTAGTGGCCAACAGCAGTGTGTCGCCATACTCACTGGACCTCTTCGAAAACGATTCTTTGGGGCTATTAGGAAGCAGTGGTTTTATGCAGCACATTACCGACGTCTGCAATCCGTTTAATCCAAGCTTTAACTGCAGCCTGCAAAATTACTTGGCATATATTTACGGACCCCAGCAGCTTGCCCTGAGTGTTGCCATTCCCATAACCGTGGTTTATGTACTGATTTTTGTTACCGGGTTTGTGGGAAATGTTGCCGTTTGTGTAGTGATAGTGAGACACCAGTCTATGCACACTGCGACCAATTATTACCTGTTCAGCTTGGCAATCAGCGACTTGACATTGCTGCTTTTAGGTAAACGATTGTTTTATAACCTTGTCCCATATCATACAATTGATTCATATAGTATCAAAAGTAGAACTGTCCCATACACGATGAATGGAACAGTTCTGCTTTTGATACGAAACGCTCAATTACTGATTTTTTAGACCCATATCCTCCTATATGCTGATATTGATTCATACTCTTATCTATTGAGGAAATCCAGTTTTTTTTAAAGATATTATACATAGAAAAGTCTGAATATCAACAGTCATAAACCTATTTACGCGCTTGCGTAAGATATATTTTTTTTATAGATGTAGAACTAATCGTTCAACAAAGATTTCCTTCGAATAAATTGATTGTGGCGCGCACGTTGTGTGACATGTTGCACCGTATTATTAAAACCACAGCTCTCCCACATTAATTAGATCCAATTGGAGAGCAAAAATCTCAGTAATCATGGATCTATAGCGCCCTCATTTTTGAATGCGTTGTTCTGGCGTAATTATATGTATGTTGAAATGGCAAACTAAACTGAGAAAAAATCGGTTGCCAGCTGTCAAATTGGCTGTTGCCAAAAAAGGTATTGCTAATTCGAAAACTAAATTTATGTGACAAGAAAATGTGTTGAAATGCCGATAAAAAATGACTCTTTATATGTTTAATTTGATATAGCACACTATGTATTATGTATTCGGAATATACTGAAAAAACAGTGAAATTGAGTTACAGTCAGCTCTCGCAAAAAAACTTGTTGAGGTAAACTACATGAGAAGTCCAAATGATTTTTATTGAAAGCGGAGATGTGAAAAAAATAAATATTTAACTAGGCATTTATAAAATAAATGCAATATAGTTTTTATGATTTTCCAACGTAAATAAAAACAACGAAAAAATATTGGTTCATGATATAACCTTTCTTGTGTGCAGTTGTAATGCATATTAACATTTATTTTGCAGTGTGTATACATATGAAACAATATTAACAAAACTGACTTCCCATGTTGCAACTGCTGCGGTTGGTGGCGGCTAAAATGCATTTAATTATAGGTGAACCAACATTTTAACGTGGCGTTTGTGTGTATATGTTTTGCAATATTATGTTTGTCCGATATTTTTAGGATATTTACGAAGCTGATGTAATTTTCTCTGCGTTGTTTGATAGTGAAAACTGCATTGCAATTGCAGTGGATTGGTGTTAAAATTATTTTATTGAAGATTTTTTTATTTATTACTAAAAACGGAAAAAAAACTACCTGTCACATATGATTAACATTTTTTTATATTTAATAAGTACTCTGCTTTTGTCCATAATTATAAAATATTATTCAGCAGCTATAGCTATATTTAATAATATTTTATTAGTATACCACTTTTATTGTCACTTCATTCATTGTCATTATAATTCTTAAGTATATTGGCAGAAGGCGTTAAGTCGAAAACCGGCTGTTTTGAGTTATGCATGTAGATAGATAGATTTTAATATGCTGCGTCTTCAGACAAAAATCAAATTCAGACACACTTTTGTATCTCTTTCAAATAACACGGTTTTAAGATTCAGTGAACTAATCTTCAATTTTATTATTAATTCTATCACTTTGTTTACACGGTTTTTTATGGAACGTTTATACTGTGTAAAAAAAGAATTGAGTGTATATTTTTAGTACTAGTTAAAAATGCTTACAGGAGCAGTGGCACTTTTTTGTTTTGAAATGTGAAACAGTAAAATATTAATATAATTTCTAAGTGATTATTAATGCTTACTTTTTTGTTAACGAATACATTCAAATTTTCCATTTTTTTTGACTGACAGTTGAAAAAAAAGATTCATTACGTAAACCATAGAACAGAGGTCAATTTTCCTGAATAACTGGAAACACCACTGGATATTCAAACATACGACAATTTCAAATGCGAGTAGAAATAATGTTTACCATAGCTTGTATTTAATCTGACATTTTATATCGCATAACTTGAACAATACAAATTGCATTGTCATACATTATGATTTTTACGACACCATATAAAGTCATTCTCCATAAAGTCTATAAATAATCTCGCGTCTTTGCAGCATTATTATTGCCTTCTTATTCCGACGCAAATTCAAATATGATAGTTTTGATGACATTGTAAATGTTGCCTCATATATGGGCATGTCCATCCCTCTTTTACAGGTTTTCCATACCATAACTGTCTTGTTATTTTACTGTCCCAAAAAATTCAATAATTGTTCTGTATAATAGCCGGAATAATGTGCATCAATTTAATCAAAACTAATATTTTTGACTTAATGACTTGCCACTAGAATTGAACACCATTTTTATCTAAAGCATAAAAATTATTTAAAAAATATCAATTATAAAAACTGCGTGGTCGAGTGGTCAACGTCGTTGGCTTAAAACAAGGAGGCCACGAGTTTGAACTCCAGTACGGACAGTTTTTATAAATTTGTTTTTCAATCGATTTATGAATTTCTGTTCGAAGGCGTGGATGTATCTGATGTCTTGAATCTCATCCACCCTTTACTGAAAAACAAAACGTAGCGAAAGAGATAAGCTCACCACTAGTCCTGCCATAGCCATAATCCTTACATCTCTACTCTCTTTAAACAAGAAAGGTTGACCAACTGAATAACAAGAGGTTCTTGTAGAAACTCTTCTGTTGAAAAATACTTCATTTGAAGCCTATATGCTCCACATTGGAAACGGACTTGGTCAAAAGTAAGATGGGATTTTGTTAACCTAACTGGAAATGTTGTAAAAAAATATTTGATAAAGTACGTCTATAATCTAAAGCTACTTCCCGAAATTAGATTTCATTTTGATAATTATTAAGTAAAACAAAATTTCAACAAATTGATTCCTTCTTTCAAATAATCAACGCTTTTTCTTGAATAAAAATGTCAGTTTCCTATAGTTGTCCGAATAGTTCAGAGAGGATTTATGTTGTTAAACTCAAATGACGTTAAAAATTTCATTGGGATAATTTCCTGCAATTTATAATATTTGCTAACCATTATTCTCCATACATATATGTATTTTTTTAATTTGTAAAGATATCTAATGCCATGGGTGTGTGTAAACTACAAGTCGTTTTTAATTATCATAAAAAAGTTAATGAAGTAAAGTGAAATATAGTCAAGATGCGGATTTTGCATTTACGTTATAAAAATTGTTTTCAGTTTGAAACTCGTAAAAAACACGTGTAACCAGGGTAATTAAAAAAACTATCGATTCATATCGATAGTTTAGATCATATAAAATTCAATTTAAAATTTTGTTTCTCTGAATTCTGCGGTTACCTGGTAAAAGGTGGTTTTCAAGTTCATACATGAAAACCACCTTTTACCAGGTAACCGCAGAATTCAGAGAAACACAATTTTAAATTGAATTTCCTACACCCAGTGTATTCATTTAACAAGAGATCGCATTTTTTTACTGGCAGTGTTTAAATATTTTGATTAACAAAAAATAATTAGATTCTTAAATAGTGATTTGTTTAATGTTTGATGCAAATAGTTTATTACATTCAATTGCAAATATGACCAGTATAATTTTGAAAAAAAAACATTTAGCATTAGCTTCTTTCTTTTTCAAATAGAATAAGAATATAATTGTAGAGATAGGACAAGACTAATGGTAAACTAATTGCCCTAACTATGAGGTGTTATTTTAAGGATTGAAAAGGTGGGAAGAAAGTTTAAGACATCACGCACATTTATTCCTTCAAACAGCAATTGATAATTAGATTTTTTAAAATGCTGTTCATATTGCAACTTGAACTCGTGAAATTCACCAAGGAAGTTGTAGTTGACTATTGCGCCACGAACCCAACAAATATGTACATGTAAATATGTTTGGCAAATAGAAGATATTTAATTAATATTTTACGATGCAAAGCGCCTTTTTTTCGCTTCTCTTTTTGCACGACATTGAAATAAAACGAATATATAAAAAAAAAATTCGAACATTTTGATTTGGAATATTTTATTTAAAACAGGATTAGTTTGTCAATATAAATATTTTTAAATTTGAATCGTTCAAATTATGTACACTCCCACAGATTTTGTCACTTACGACCCGGGTTTCGCCTTTCGGCATCTTCAGGTGTTCAAATGCACGGGTGAACTTGAACTGACGCAGTAAATGAGTGTTTCGTGTTTATATTATATATTAGATAAATGTATCACTGAGTCTAAAGTCATTGCTGGCGAAAAGGATAAGCTCATGGGAATACCCAAAAATCTGAGTAGTGAGTGGTTTTAAGAATTATATTTATTTGTTTGTCGGCAAAGGTTTTATGATATTATTTATATAGGGTATAGAAGTGGAGATCCCGGAAGGTTTAATATTTCATTTAAAATCGGAAGGCTATGCAACTGTGCCCTATTGATTTCTAAAATTTCCTGGAAAAAGAGCTTATGACTGTCCGTCATAAGCTCTTCGATATTGAAATTCCACCATGCACCTTCAGTCGAAATCTTAAATTATATAAATATTTTCAACTTTTGAATGCTTAAGAATATTCACAATTGATTTGTTTAACTTTTAAAAATGGTTTTGATCATGAGAGTTTGTCTTAGCAGAAGATTTTCCACGAAAACTGATTGATACTCACTTGCTCAACCTTTTATGTTTAAAAAAGCTGGAATATAACGATTAACTAGAACAGGAATTGTAGTTGACTCAACTATTAGAACTATGTTAATGATCTAAGCTCTGGGCGTAGATTATAAATATGATGTCTACATCATTTCCAGCTCGAAAAATATTTTCAGTAACATATTGTAAAAGTTAAAAAATGTTTTTGTATACTTTGAAAGAAGAAAAAATAAAAAAGGATGCATCTCTTTTTAAGCAAAATATTTTTTAATGGTATAGATTTTTTACTTGCTTGCCAGAATTTTCATTTTAATATCTTACAAAGGGTTCACAGCGTCTTTGAAGTTTTCCATTGTCAAAAGCTACTAAGGGAGTTAGCTAAGTTTCGAAGTAAAATAATATGAAAAAAAGATGTTCTCAAATCGATATTGGGTTGAGTCTGAGATGGAATAGAATAGAATTTATCGAGCGGTCCGTCGTGTTTTATATTTTAATAAAGACTATTGAATTAGGTTTGTCAAATTATTTTTCTATTGAGTTATAAAAGAGCTTTTGTAACAACACAATACGAAATACGTTTCGGCGCAGATCTATAATTCGATTTTCTACTAGAAAATTTAGAGAGAACAGTTTTAAAGGTTTTCAGTTTTTTTCCAATTTATTTGGATTGCTTATGAAAATTTTATTTCGTATATCTTTAAAATCTGAAAGATTTTGAAAGAAAAATGTTTAGCTTTACAACTGACTTTAATTTATCAAGCATAGAAATAATAAGGTAAACGGTTTTTTTATGTTAGATGTAGGAACTATTTTTTTAAATATAATAAAAAGGAAACAAATAATTCAATCACAAGAAAACATATAATATTAACAAACAAAATATTTTTTATCGTTGAATATATCCATTACATTCGGAATACAATTCTTGTATCTTTCATCTTCTGTCCTGTGAGTGGTCAACGTTATTTGCTTCCACGACGGACCCCACAGATTCAAAACCCAGTAAAAGCAGCATTTTTTCAAACGATTTATTGATTTATCAAAGGATTGGAAGGGTGGGAAGAATTTTTTTTAGACATCTCAAACACCTATGACTTTGAATAGAAATTGGAAAAATGCTGTTTGTTCTGTGACTCAAACTCGTGAGATCCGGCACGGAAGCCAACAACGCTTACCGCTACGCCATAAGACCCGATCTTCAAAATAAAAGGAGGTTGAGAAATTGAATAACATGCAGTTCTCGTAGAAAAATTGTGTTGAGAAGCCTCTTTTAGAAAGCCATTTGCTATACATTGAGAATGCACAAAATTATAATAACAAATAACAGTCTTTCGTAAAAATAAAACAATGTGATCTACTAAGCAGTGAGAAATTGGTGATATGTATGTTTTACTCTTGATATCTTAAAGATTAGTAATCTTAATTCTAAAAGAGCTTATTTTTAGATATGGTTTTACACGTGAACTGCTTGTTATTCAGTTACTCTGTTACTTTTGATAACAGGGCTAGTTTTTACAGCCATAAAAATATTAAGATTTTTGCTACGGTACGTAGGCCGTAACTAGGGTATCCCATTCTGAACCAATTTTGTGATTGTCAATTTTTCAATCCTGGGATTAAACACTCAACATAAAATCGTGTATAAATTGGGATTCAGGATTGAGAAAATTTTTGGTTGGCGATTTTGAAATCGTGAGATTTTTCGTGTCAATTTCAAAAACCCAGAAATTTTCGAATCCAAAATCACAGGATTTTGAGAATTTTCACCTTTTCCGTGTTTCATTTTCTCAATCCCGAAATCGCGGGATTAGTACTGTTGTAATCTCTGGATTGGATACCCTAGCCGTAACATATTTATTTATCGATGAATATTTTTATTTTTTTCAACTAACTATTTTGAAAAATAAAACTGGACTGCACAAAAATAAATCTTCTCAATCGTATATATCAGAATACAAAGTATTTATAATTAAAACATTGTGGTATTAATTATTCCATTTTATCCGTTTCGGGCATGCAGACATTCCCTGGTCTCTTTGATGTATTAAAGCGTCAAGTGTGCCATCACAGACGAAAGCCAAGTTAAACAAAAAAGGTGTTCCGAAAATAGTTGTCAAAAGTTTTTACTCCCACTAATGGTAAAGGGTACTCGACCTCCATAGACTATATATGTACATATAGTAAAGCAATATACACGGAGAACAGCCATATATTATACAATGCGTTCGAGCAGACAGGCCACTTTGAGAGCATCGCTTTGAATTTTAATCTTTTTTTGTGCCTCTCCTACGTGCTACTAATTTGCTGTTGGTTTTGCAGCGACGAATTTGTTGGTTTCTGATTACTGGCCTATATTAATAATATAATAAACGTTGTATACATCTGCTCAATATTTAAAACAACTTTTCGGTTGTATTTAATATAAGATGTTCAGTATTTTATATCAATTGGTCAGTAATTTATAAAAACATAAGTTGTAGTATTGATCTACTTGCCGCCTGTGTGGTCGACTGGTCAACGTTGTTGGCTTCGGCTACGGAGGGCCCGGGTTCAAATCCCGGTGCGGACAGTTTTATAAATTGATTTTTCAATCGATTTATGAATTTCTGTTTAAAGGCATAGATGTATGTGATGTCTTGAATTCCCCCTTCTCACCCATCCTATCCTATGAACGGGGCGTATCGAGAGCGATTATCTAACCACTAGTCCTGTCCTAGCCCTTTCTCTTTGGAAAAAGAGAGGTTGAGCAACTGAGTAACAAGCAGTTCTCGTAGAAACACTTCTGTTGAGATGAACTCCATTAGGAGTCCATATGCTCCATATTGGGAGCGGACATGGCTTAAAAAAATTGATCTACATTTTAATCTCAAGGCAAGTTTTATGTTGACAGCCAACTCTAATGTAACCTAAACGATATTAAATATCCTGTATATACTAAAAATTCTCAATGGCGGTGCAGTTTAATCTACTCCGCGTCGAATCTATATATTACTAGCTGGCCCGACGAACTTCGTACCGCCTCAGAATCAATAAATAATGTGTTAATTTATTGGATGAGTTAAATTCAGTTTGAATGAATACTCAAAATGAATTAAGTTCAATAAATGTGCAAAATTAAAAATGAAAAGTATTTTAATTACATTGAAATGATGTTATTCACGTGGCACAGTCGATAGATTTAAAGGAATGCAGTGGACCAACGATTTGATTTTGAATTGTGAAGTTGAAATGATCCACATCTTTGTTATTTGCTGCAAGAATTGCTCGTTCACTCAACCAATTATGATGTTTGTGATTAGCAATGATGAGACGAAATTTCAAAAATTCGGCAAAAACGAAATCAATCCTTTCGATTCGTCGACAGGAACACGGCCGTTACAGATAGTCAGCAAATGCTTGGAGAAATCTGCGGCAGATGGTCGTTTAGAAATGCGACTCGCATGTTTGTCGTTAGCTGAAGTTTCTTAACATAGCGCCACAGAGTCGATGTTTTAAGTCAAGCGTTTATTTCATCGGCAGCGGTCGATCTTGGAATAACTGGTAGTGTTTGGCGAAAATCGCCAGATAGTAGAATCATTGCGCCTCCAAAACATT